>CANXYC010229486.1:0-10665 GCA_948193065.1 Aleurites moluccanus | reverse complement strand
AATGGTATTATGGTACAATATGTATTGGAGTGAACTCTAGAGCTCCATAGTTAGTCTTTCGAGGATACTAGAATATTTTGATGTATTATTGCTACCTTTTTGGGTACTCTTGTTCCTCAGTGATGTGAGATATCTCTTTTGATCATTAAAGAAGAAGAGAAAGATATGAAATGATAATAGAAAGATAAGATTAATATTTATTTGTATGTATGGACATGAACATGGTATGATATTAAGATTCTGTAAATGATATAATTTATATGAGATTTATGATTTGTAAGTTCTACGGGTTTATGGTGGCCTTAAGTCTACACTTGCTCTAGGACCGTCGCACTACAGGAGTTGGGGTGTGACAAAGTGATTACATTAAGGAGGTTATCCAATAAAGATTTTATATCATAAAGAACATATATGAATATTTAACAATTCATCTCATAAGGAGAAAATATACGTTTATGTAATTAATAACTTACCTATCAGCAAAACTTTTCACAATTAAGCTTAATACTTGATTAAATGAAAATCCTCACCAATTCCTTGAATTGTCCAAGCCTAATCAAAATCCCCAAATTCTTCAAATTAGGGTTTTCTTAATTAATAATACATAATATGGTTTCTTATAATTTTAATCATCTTATAGTCTCTATTATTGTTTCCTAACATCATTTTAATTCATCTCTTAAAGAAAATTTGAAAAATAAGAACATAATTACTATTCACATCACTATTCATCAAAATTTATAAATTCTGGTATCTTCCATATTAATCATAATTAATAGCCTTAAATGCTCATAATAGGTTATATATAACTCATAAATAACTATTCTAACTATCAAAAATCTTAATCTAAAAAGAAAATGAAGTTTTGAGAAAATCACCTTATTTCCCCAAAAATGAGTTCTTGAAGGATCTGGGCTTGAAAATGATGATTGAAGCCTTTGAATATGTTAATTTAATGATTTAATGCATTAATTCAGAGTAAATGGAATAGATTGGAGAGAGATAAGAGAAGAAATGAAGAAAAAAGAAAGAAAAGAGAATAAGTTATCGGAAAAAAAATGGCTATTGCTTCTCCTTTAAATAAGCTACTGCCTCACTAGTTTCCACTTCGCCAATTCTCCACTTCGGCAAATTTCACTTCGGCAAATTCTACTTCACCAAATTTCACTTTGACAAATTTCACTTCGGCAAATTTCACTTCGCCAATCCCACTTCGCCAAATTCCACTTCACCAATTTCCACTTCGCCAATCCCACTTCACTAAATTCCACTTCGGCAGCTCTCACTAATCTAGCTTGATTTTGATCTAGAGAACTCCAATTGCCTCGCTTTTTATTACCACTTAAATTAGACATCTGAGGATACCACATATCCAAAATTCAGTTAAAAAGGTGTCCAACTATATTTATGGTGAATTTTCAAAATTGGACCTGCTTCACTGTGTTTTCCATTTTGGTGAGTTGGAATCTTGCCTAGCCAGCCACCTCGCCAGAGAAGTCCAAATGTCTAGATTATCTTTCCTTGTTAAACTAGACATATTTACCTCTCCATCTCGATCATCCTCTATCCACCTCGAAATCGAGGAGCCAGCTTGCACTACCTATTAATGTTGAGCTGGAAAACCTTCTTCATCGACTCGTACTAAACCAGCTTGCAAATGAGCTACAGACATCCAAACTCCTTGATTATTTTTGTGACTTAAAATAGAAACTTAGAGTTCCAACATATCCAAAATTATGATCAAAAGGAATTCTATATAATTTCTGGTGAATTTCTAAATTTCACCCTGACTTTACTCTGAGCAGGTCTAATTAAATTAGATCTCTATTGAGCTACAACTCTTAAATCTCCTTAAAATTTTACAATCATATATATAACGCATAAAGGAACATTTTTCATGTTTATACTTTTGACTCGCTCAACCTCTAACATTCTCAAAATAAACAAAAAATCTCAGACATTCTGCAGGAAATAGCGACCTAGACAAGTTCTAGTCGAGGAAGCATATCTCCTCACACACACAAAATTTACAAAACGGTTTTATAGTCTTAAAGATAAGATATAAATCTACAACTTTTATGTTTTATACTTTTCCAAATTATTCCTTTAAGATCATTAAAAATGACTCACAAGATCCTTCCTAACAGAGATTCTGAAATTCTCAAAACACTAATCTAACCACAATCATCTCAACAAACATGCATAAAAAAAATTAACAGGTATTACATTCTTCCCCCCTTAAATAACTTCATCCTCGAATTTAAAGAACTTACCTTAAACTTGAAATAGGTGGGGATACTTAGCTCGTATAACTTGCTCACTTTTCCAAGTGCACTCTTCCATAACTTGATTCTTCCATAAGACCTTAACCATTTCTATCTCTTTGTTCCTTAACTTTTTGATCATTTGATCAACAATTGCTAGAGGAACCTCTTTATAAGTCAAGTCTTGCTGAAGATCTACTGCTTGAGTTTGCAACACATGAGAAGAATCTGCCATATACTTTTGAAGCATTGACACATGGAATACTAGATGCACACTGTCCAAATTTGGTGGCAAAGCTAACCTATATGATACCTCTCCAACCTTATCTAAAATCTCAAATGGTCTGATGTACCTTGGAGATAACTTGCCTTTCTTGCCAAACCTTAAGACTCCTTTCATAGGTGAGACCTTTAAGAATACTAAGTCTCCAACTACAAACTGAAGGTCTTTCCTCCTCGAATCGACATAACTCTTCTGTCGACTGAAGGTTGTCTTCAATCTTTCCCTTATGAGTGGAACCTTCTCTGCTGTATATTGAATCAATTCTGGCTCTTCGTGTCACAGCCCAATTTTAGACCATGACGGTCCTAGGGTACGGGTAATGCCTAGGTGACTAGTACCTTGAAGAACCCATGCTTTTACTTTAACTTAACTTTTACAAAATAATAATGTCATTAATAATCATTACTTAATATGATATACATTTTAGGTGATAATTTTTTTTCTAAAACATCATAACATTTCTTATAGAAAAACTAACAGAGTTTCCTTTAAAACTCTGACTTAAGATATCCATAAGAAATAAAGATTACGCTCCCAATAAAACATACATCCCCTTGTAACCTCTATTAGTCAATCACAACTCAATAAACACTTCAATATTTACATTCATAACTCATATCATATATGTGCATCATTAACATTTTCATATCATAATTGGTTAACATTCTGATCATATTTAACATTATATTCTTAGCCAATCCAAACCCTATATACATTATATACCAAGGAACTTCTATACACAGGAGTAACCTCAAAACATACATTTGTGATCCAAGGCTGAAGGTAATGTAGCCAATGGATGATTGCCTCACCGAGGTCTTGAAAACAAATAACCACTAAGGGGTGAGTATAAGATTATACTCAGTGAATCAATATATATGAGTATGCAATATTATTCATGAAATGTCACATCTATCCATTAATGATATGTTAATATGAATACTAGTGATAAAATGATGAAATACATATCATGAACCATAATGTATATAATATAATAGGAGTTTATAACATATCATATCATATCATATAATAAATTGTTACTTCACTTATCTTCCATCACATTTCCACCCAATCACATCATTTCCAACCAATCACACCATGGCATAGGGAATTTACCCCTCCCTAGCAGAGGTCATAACATATAAACATATATCTGTGTACACAGCCGATGGATTAATACCTACACCATTGAAGTAGTCCTGTTATAACATATTATATGCACATGTCTCATATAGCATGAATATATCAATATAAGTCTCAAATATGACTTAAATGATGATATATAACATTATAAAGTCCAAAGGAGGAATTTCACTCAATGTCAAATTTTTGGTCGCCGAGCCCAGTTGCAACTGACACCCCTAAATTATGGGTCCATTTCTAATTTTTCAGGCACTTTCTGGTTTGCCTTGAAATCAATATTTCCATGGCATTTTCTTTATACAAATGATAAGAACACATATATAATAGACAATTGGGCTTAGTTTGAATCAAAATGCCTTTCAGAATGAATTTTATACCAAATCAAAGTTTAGACCAATTTTAGGCATTTCGGAAGCGCTATTTTAGGTCATTTTAGCAAAACTGCCCTAAAATTTATCATTAATGATTTTCAATCAAGGATATCATTTCATATGCATAAATGCATGACTTATGAATGAATAATGCATGAATAATATATATGAACTCACCTCTTAGCAAAACTTCAAATATTTTCCCCAATAGGCCTAGCCAGCCCGTGACTCGCCGTTTGCGGCCCTAGTTCGGGAAGATTCTCCTATATTAACCAAATCACTCCGATAAGACTTATCCTCATTACTATCCATATCAAAACACATATCAAATCATATCAAGGCATATTAGCACACATAAACACACATTATTCACCAAAGGCCCTATTTCATACTTTTGACACTTTCCATTCCTTTTATGCATCAAATGCATTATTATCACCATATTTCATTCACATTACATATATTCATTACTTATATATTATATTAAAAACATTCAAACACTTAGTTCAACATTTCATACTAAACATACATCAAATTTCAAGTATGCTTTCCAAATACTTATATCATTCAACCTTTCCATATTTGAACTCATACACTTCTATTATTCATGCCATTTAACTATATTAACCTTACTTCTTCAATTGCATTAACCTAACACCTTAAAGTAACAAAGTCAATATAGTTCCACCTTAATGGGAATCATTCCATTCATCCATTTTTCAACACCAATCAATCATATAACACTTATATACATCAAATGCATAACATTTAATCATTCAAACCTATAAATATCAAATTATCAACCATTAAACATCATTCATTAATTTCGGCCAAGATGGACTTTCTTCCAAATGAATTTCTTTCCATCAATTAATCATCAATTCATGTTAAATACATCAAATACACATCATTCACACCTTTAAACCTATTAAACACCAAAATCAAACACCTTTATTCATCATCATATATTTTGGCCATTCTTGTTTTCCTTTCAAATGGATTTGTTTCAATCATTTAGCCATTAATTCATACTAAATACATCAATTAAACATCATTTAAACCAAAAGATTCATCAAAATATCACTTTGATTCAAAGTTCTTCCTATTAGGGTTTCATTCTAACTTTTTGAATATCTTCCATCCAAAATATGTTTTGAACACTAATAAACATCAAAGAATACCTTAAGAACATAATTAAAACAAAAGAATCACAAAACCAATTACTTACCAAAATTTCTTTAAAAACTTCAAAGTTTTGATTCTTAGTTTTATCTTGTTTTTCCTTAGAATCTAAGGCTATAATTATGTTTAGGCTAATGGAACTAATATATTTCTATCAAAAAATGGAAGAAAACTATAAGATTTGGTGTTTCTTCAAGGTGGCTGAACCATTGATAGAGGATGAGAGAGAAAATGGTTGGTGAATTTGGCTAAGGAAGATGAGAATGGTGAAGTGGTGGGAAAAATCTAACTAAGTATCAAAGGCATGATTCCATATATTAGGCTTATGATAAAAATGGTGAAACCTAGCCATCCAACCATCCATTTCTTCATCATTTCATCCAATGGTTAGATTTAATCAAGCCTAAAATGATACCATAAGCTTGCATACACTATATAAGTCCATATCTCAATGGAAAAGACCAAATTGCCCTTAGTTCAAATGAAGCACCTCAATCGAGCAGTTTGTCGGGAATTATTTTCTACCGGGTTTAATTCTCCAACAAAATTTCAAATAAATAAAATATCATCATTTTCATGTCCTAATATTTTTTTCTACCTTCAAATATCATGTAAATTTTCATAAAACTCAAAGGGGTGTGAAATGACCATTTTGCCCTCAGTTCACCAAAAACTCAATTTTTCCCAATTTTTTCCTAATAGCCTTTAAAACACTTTTACACGTGTAATACTTCCTAAAACATGCATATACATTCAATTTAAACATAAACATGCATTAATATAGAACTTTTAAACAAAACAAATATTTCCTAGGTTTTCCTTTTAAAGCTCGAGTTCTAAGCCTTAACTGAGGTGTTACACTTCGATATGCTTCTCTCCCAGTTCATCCCAATACAAAGGAGACCTAAACCTTCTACCATATAAATCTTCATAGGGAGACATCTGAATCGTTGAGTGATAGCTATTATTATAGGAAAACTCTATCAATGGCAAGTGCTTATCCCAATTTCCTCCAAAATCTAGAATGCACATCCTTAGCATATCTTCTAGAGTTTGGATAGTTCTCTTTGACTGTCCATCCGTCTGCGGATGAAAAGCTATGCTGAAATCAAGTTGAGTACCTAAAGACTCTTGTAATTTCTGCCAAAACCTTGAAGTAAACTGGGTACCTATATCGGATATGATGGAAACCGGTATTCCATGGAATCTCACTACCTCATCAACATATATCTGTGCATACTGAGAAGCTGTATAGGTTGTCTTGACTAGTAAAAGGTGAGTTGACTTTGTCAATCTATCAACAACTATCCATATTGAGTCATGCCAATTTGAAGTCCTTGGCAACCCTACAACAAAGTCTATGGTTATTCTCTCCCATTTCCATTTTGGCAAAGGTAACCGTTGAAGTAATCCCGAAGGTTTCTGATGCTCAAATTTCACTTGTTGGAAAGTCAAACATCTTGCTACAAACTCAGCTACATCCTTTTTCATTCCACTCCACCAATAGGAATTTTTAATGTCATGGTGCATCTTCGTTGCATCTGGATGAATATTATACTTGGCTTGATGTGCTTCCTTAAGAATCATATTCCTCAAACCATCAACTGCTGGAACACATAACCTGTTACCATGTCTTAACATGCCGTCAATCATAACAAATCCTGGAGCTTTCTCTGATCCCTTATTGTTCTTTAGCTTCACCAACTGAGGATCTTTGTTTTAAGCTTCTCTAATTTGATTAATGAGAACCGGCTTGACTTGGAAATATGATAAAAGCACTCCTGAATTTGACAAATCCAAACCGATTCCCATATCATGCAATCTCTACATTTCCCTCACTAAAGATCTTCTACTCACTTAGATATGGGCTAAACTTCCCAAAGACTTCCTGCTCAATGCATCTACCACTACATTAGCTTTTCCTGGATGGTACAAGATTTCACAGTCATAATCCTTAAGCAATTCAACCCATCTTCTTTGCCTAAGGTTAAGATATTTATGCTAAAATATATATTTCAAACTCTTGTGATATGTAAAGATCTCACACTTCTCTCCATACATATAATGTCTCCATATCTTCAGGACAAACACAACTACAACCATCTCAAGATCATGTGTTGGATAATTCACCTCATGCTTCCTCAACTATCTAGAAGCATAGGCTATCACCCTACCATTCTACATAAGCACACAATCAAGTCCTACTCTCGATGCATCACAATACACCACATATCCTCCTTCACCAGACGGCAAAACAAAGATAGGTGCCATGGTGAGACAAGTCTTTAAATTTTGGAAACTCTTATCACATGCATCTGTCCATAGGAATTTCACTTGCTTCTGGGTAAGCTTACTCAAAGGAGCTACAATCTTGGAGAAGTCTTGAACAAATCTTTTGTAGTAGCCTGCCAAACCCAAGAAACTTCTAACTTTCGAAATATTTGTAGGTCTAGGCCAACTAAGAATTGCATCCACCTTTCTAAGATCAACTTCAAACCCATTCTTGCTCACCATGTGCCCTAGAAAGCCCACACTCTCAAGCCAAAACTCACATTTTGAAATTTTAGCAAACAATTTGTAATATCTGCCATTTTTGTTGTATTTTATTTATTGTATATTTGATGAATTTAAATTAATTAAAGATGAAAATGTTTTGAGAAGATGCAGTAAATTTCTGGTTGCAGGAATTTGTGAGGCTGATTGCATAATCTTAAAGAAACAATTTGGTAAAGTGTAAAACAAAGAAATTGTGGATTTACGTTTCATCTTCAATTTTTAAAATGGCTTGGTAAAATTCTATGTGTGTGAGGAGTTAAGCCTCTTTGAGCAGGACCTGTCTGGTTTAGTATTTCTGCAGGAAAACTGTATATGTTTGAATATTATGGGAATGACTGAGTCAGTTTGAGCCAAATATATAAACATGAGAAATGTTCCTTTGTGTGTTTTGTTATTGGTTGTAAAATTTCAGGAAATTTGGATAAGTATAACTCAGTGGAGAGTGAATTTTCTCAGGTCTGTTCGGATGGACTTTAGGGCAGTAAGTCTGGGTGAATTTAGAGAGTCACCATGGTTGGTGTAATTGCATTTATTATTTGAATTTTGGATATGTTGAGGCTCTGCATGTCTATGTTAAGTGACAAAAAGAATCAGGAAGTTTGGATATTTGTAGCTCATTTGCGAGCTAATTAAGTATAAGTTGCCGAGGAAGAGTTTTAGCTCAGTAGGATCTAGTAATTGCGAGCCGGCAAAGTACGAGGTGGCAAAGTGGAAAAGAGAGATTGCCAAAGTGGAAATTGGTGAAGAGGAAAAGGCGAGGTGGCATTATGCGAAGAGGCATTTTGCGAAGAGGTATTATGCGAAGAGGGAATGTGCGAGGTGGCAGTTTGCGAGCATAGTTTGGCGAAGAGGGAATGTGCGAGGTGGTAGTTCGCGAGCAGAGTTAGCGAAGAGGTATTGTCGAGGTGGCATATGCGAGGAAGAGTTCATGAGGAGAGTTTGGCAAGGCAGCTTATGCAAGGTGGCATATGCGAGCTGGTTACTCGAAGTGGGATTTGCGAAGTAGCTGTTGTGAAGTGGCATTGCCGGATCAGTTTGGCGAGCTGGGAGTTGCGAGCTAGCTTATATGAGGTAGCATTGCCAAAGTGAGTTGGTGAGCTGGCGAACAGGATTTTTGGGGCAGTGGCCTATTTAACCCCAGTGGCCAAACCCTAGGATTTTTCTTTCTTCCCTTCCTCGTTCTTCTTCAGTTTTTCTCAGAGTTGTTCCATTTCTTGTCTAAGGCATTAATACTCAAAATTAATACATTAGATCTTTAGATTATTCTATTTTAAGGTAGAAATTTTTAGATTCAAGCAGATTATCCCAGGAATTTCAGTTTTGAAGAAATAAGGTAAATTTCTTCAAATTTCATTTTTCATTTAGATTAATTAAGTCTGGCAGTTAGAATAGTCAATTATGGGTGTAAGGAATTTATTGCAAGTATTTTAAGGTTATACATTGTAATTAATATTGAAGGAATCAGAATTAGTGGACTGTCATGAATAGTAATATGAACAGTAAATTTGAATTAAAATTTTTTTTAAGAGATGAATTAAATTGATATTAGAAATTAAGAATAGAAACTCTAAAATGATTAAATGTTAAGAAATCATAGTGAGTATTATTGATTAAGAAAAATCCTAATTTTGAATATTTGGAGAATTTCTTAGGAGGAGAAAATCAAGGAAATTGAAGAGTCTGGAGTTGAGCAATTTGTTAAAGAAAATTTAAGGAGAAATTGTGTTGAGGTAAGTATGAACATTGCATTTGTTTGCTACTTTCTTGAAATAATATGACCAAATATTCTTAATGTTCACCTACATAATTCTTATATGCTTGATATTGTATTATCGGACCATGAAATGAAAATTCTATGATACCCTTAAACTGAAAATTTCCAGCTATTACATGTGATTTCTATATATATGTATATAATGTAAGTGACTTGATCAACCTTCTTGGATCAAGTTCACATGATTCCTACTTGCTTCTTACTTGTTAAATTGATTGAAATTATGATATATGTTGATGGTCTTGTGACCAATATGTTCTTGTGAGATGAAACCATATGACCCTATGGATAGAATGCTCTTCCCAATAAGAGTAAATTCATTGGTCCATTGTGTACTATGGGAACCTAGCTGGTAGGGTTCTGTACCAGTGTTCCACCTAGAGGGGACTACGAGCTCTAGGCTTATGCCTGGCCAAGCACGCGTTTGCGATAAGGTAGCAAGGACTACCGATGCGCTCTATTGTGATAGGTAGCATGGCTACTGATGCACTCTGTAGTTCTACCATGATATTTGATATTGCTATTCGATTGTGAGCACTTCTGCTTCTTGTAAGCCTAACCATATGATGATTCTTACCTATGATCTTGAAATTGATATTCCTTTGGATTATATATATATGTATGTATATTTCTTTCATATGGCATGTTCATATCTTACTGAGTTGAAGGCTCACTCCTCTTCTATGGATTTCAGGTGATAGTGTAGCTCGTGAGGGACCTAGTAGAGAAGATCAAGCTTCTTGACTCATTCTTCCAAGAAGCCTTCATTGTAATTATTTTGAAATATGATTATGTATTTTCATTAAATGGTATTATGACACAATTTGTATTGGGAGTATACTCTAGAGCTCCGTAGTTAGTCATTAGGATGATAATATTTTGATGTATAATTTGTTATTTTTGGGTTACCCTTGTTCCTTAGTAATGTAGGATACATGTTTTGATCAGTAAGGAACAAGAGGGAATTATGAAATGATATAGTAAAGAAATAAATTATGCTTATGGATTATGAAATGATATTGTATGATATTTATATTTGATATAAATGTGTATGAGATCCGGGATATGTGAGTTCTACGGGTTTATGGTGGC
>CANXYC010229410.1:0-21648 GCA_948193065.1 Aleurites moluccanus | reverse complement strand
ATATCGATGATTCCAAATAATAGAGAATATGAAAGCTATTGAGGCATAGAATAGTGAAAAGTTAAAGATATGATTGTAATGAAAGAATAGATATATGTTATAGCAATTAAGTAAAATGAGAAGTAAATGATATACTAATAGTTCCTATAATGATATAAATAACTGATTATTGAGGTTCAAACTTAAGTAAATTAATATTAAGTTATTGATTAGTGCAGTGTAAGGCAGACAATTATTAATTAATAATTGAGTATATGTAATAAGACTAATGAGTAGAAGAATTGAATGAAAATATGAAAAATTGTGAACAGTGGAGTACATATAATGTGGATGACAAATATGTAAGGTAAATGATGATTAAATATGAAAAGTGAAAATATAAAATTGTTGATGTATAGTTTAGTATTATTGAAAGGTTATTGACAGGATTAGTGTTATAGTGATTAAATACAATAAGTAATATATTGTGAATTTATGAAATGTAACTACCGTGAAAGGATAGTTACAAAATTAAAGTTATAGTGCTTAGAGAATAATAAGAGTGTATAATGATATAATTATCTGATTATTGAAGTTCAAACATAAGTAAATAAATATTAAGCTATTGTTTATTGAAATGTAGGGAATATGATCATAAGAAATGAGTTAATGGTCGAAATGATGAAGTACAACAATAAGAGAATAATGTAATGATGTTGATAAGATTATTGAACATATTAAGGTATAGCACATTAAAAGTTTAAGTACTGTATTATTGAATTTTTATGGACTATAGATCGTATATTGATAAGAAAAGATATGAGAATTATGGAATTTGGCAATTAGTCTAAGTAAGATGATAAGTATTATAGGGAAAAATATTTACAAAAATGATTGGAGATTATTTGAGGTTCATATATCGATGTTCATAGTATTAGATGAGAAAATTCGAGGATGAATTTTATTAAAGGGGTAGAATGTAATACCCTAGGAAGCTCCATCTTGTAAGCATGAATTGATTCTCAGTTTATGATTTAAAAGTATTGAAATGATGGAAAATAATTTTAGAGACACGGTTATAATGCAAATGAAATACTTTTTCGAAAATCGTCGATGTCGAAAACACAATCGGGAAAATAGCAGTCTAACAAATTTAAGAATTTTTGACCCAAACTTGAGGAATGAAATAAATTAATTTTATGTGTAATTATGGTGAAAAGAAAGACTTGAAAAATATTATGCAACACTGAAAATGAGAGTAATGGAAAAATTATAAATAAAGGCAACTTTGAGGGCAATTTTGGAAATCAACTGTCTGGGATCCATAAATGACCCAAAACTATTTTTAAAGGATAGAACAACTTAAAATAAGGTATTTCAATCCCCACACTTGAGGTTGAATCTAAACAGAATTGACAAAATAAATTATAGAAAGTTTTGGGGTAAATAATACAAATAAGAAAATTTTTGGGCCAAAAGTGCAATTAAACAAAGTTGTGGGACCCACTCTTTCTAGAAATAGGCCAAGGTGGCCGGACATTATGTTCGAAGAGGTGATTTTTTGATAGAAAAATGATTAATTGATTTATTAATTAATTAAATAGGTGCCAAATAAGCCAAATTCTAGAATTTTCTATTATTTTTTTTTTATCTTCAATTTTTGTTGGCTTTTGAAAAGATGAGAACTATATGTTGGCTCCCATTTTTGAAGAGGGAAACTGAAACATGGAGGGAGAAAAGCCAAAGAAAAAATAGATTGGAAATGGAAGAAAGAAGAAGATTTATGAAGAAAATAGGATAGAAAAGTAGTGTTCAAACTTTTGGTAGAGCAAAAAGAGGTGGGATTTAAGTTTTTTGATTTGAGGTAATGATTCTAAACTTATCATTTTTAATTGTATTTAAGAGTTCTGTAACATGATTTGGCAAATAATTGAGGTAATTAAGCTAAAAATGTAAAGAATGAGTTAGGGTTTATATAGTTTCTGAATTCTGTTTTGAGGCAGTAATTTGAGGCTATTATTCCAAAATTTTAATGACTGAATTTAAGGATAGTTAAAACATGAAAGTTGTAGATAAATATGCTAATTATATGTTTGTAAAGAAAATTTGAAAATTCGAAGTGAGGAAAGAGTTATTGGGTAAAAACTGTGACTAGCCTAGAATTAGGGTTATGAAAAAATGCTACTGTGTTTTTATTGTACAGACTGATAGAGACAGAATTAGAAGAAGTTTTCCGCATGAAAAGTGTTCATTTATTTCTTATGTATAGTTCTGTAAAAGTTTTTTATAATTGGAATTGTGGTTTATGAGATATTAGGTCATAAGTGTAAACTGTCCGGAATGACTATTTAACAGAACATAGGTTAAAAATTCTATTAATTCGAATTAGAGAAAGTGTTAAAAATAAAAAATATTCATTTGTGTGTTATATAAATTAATGTAATTTTTTTTTTTGTAATTGTATGAGAACGTAATTAATTATAGGCATAGAAACATGGCATGTATGAATAGAGATTTTAGGGCAATAATTTAATTTTGGAAATTCACTAATAATTGTTCAGTGATCCAAAAATTCTGAAATTTTGATATGTTATAATTTTATGTGTCTATTTTCATTAGGAAAAGGAATTATAGTAATTGGTTAAGTATTGATTGAGTTATTAGTAAAAGAACAGAATCTGTCAGAATAGGATTTCAGGCAGAATGCAGGGTAGCAGGGCTGCTTATAGGCCTAAGTTTAAATTAACACCATAAATCATGTAGTAATGATTTTAATGTGAAATTTGGATATGTTAGAAATTTATATGTTAAGTTTAATTAGGAATAAGAATTGAAGTAATTAGATAAGTTTAGAGAGAGATATGAGTAATAAAACACAGGCTGCCAGTAAGGTTCTCTATAGGCAAAATCCTAGTAACTTGGAAATTTGAGAAATTTTCTTTAATATAAGTATAAGTAATGTAATTTATGCTAAATAGTATCTAAATAAAAATTTATTTGATATGTAGAGTCAAGAATGGATAAGAGATGTGATGGGTACCAAAAGAGATAAAGCAAAGAACCAAGGATAAAAGAAAAAGGGAAATGTTCAAGTTATAAGCTAAGGTGAGTAATGTATACATCATCATGTATACCATGTTTGATTGGTTGACCAATGAACATGTGTCCTTTTTGATTAAAATGCCACTTTGTTATTGATGATCATTCTTTGATCTTCCTAAAGATTGAAATTTATCAATATTTATTGATTGCTATTGATATGAAAATGCCTTTGGTGTACTGATTGACAAGTAAACTAATGTGTATCGATCGAAAGCCATTGTACCATAATGTTCCTAATGATTACTGGCTATTGATATTGATTTCCCTTGACCCATTTTACATATGAATTTGATAGAGCTACTGCTCCGACAGGGTAGTGGGAATATATTGTCGGCAATGTGCACATTGTATTACTGATGCCCTAGCTGGGAAGGGCTATGGTCCTGGCCATAGGGTCTGCTAAGTCTTATGCTTACCGATACTGATAATACTAGAGACTGTATGTTCGCATATAGTCTATACTGATACTATTGGAGACTGTATGTTTACATATAGTCCATCCATTTATCTGTCTTATCTATATGATATGAGTATTATTTACCTGTTCATTGATTCTAAACTTATACCTTATTGCTTACCATTGATATCTTTTATTATCATATGCTTATATCTCATATATAATGATGTATGTATGCTTTCTGAGTATTTTAAACTCACCAAATTAGTGGTTTATAATTTTTACAGGGATGTGTTAGAGGAAGCTGATTCCAAGTCAATTTCTTTTCCGACTTGGGATGTCAAGTACATCGAGGTAGAATTGTATTTGTTAAAGGTCATTAGTGACAATTCTTTGAGCTCTATGATACTGTGTATAATTGGATGATTGGGTATTATAATGTTGTATGAATAGTATAATATTTAATGTTACAGTGACATTCAAAATATAATGTGTAATGCATAATGATTGAAAATGTCAATGATAATAAAGTAATAAATACAGTGACAGAGATAAATAATAAAATGAAATTTTCATGTTTTGAAAAAGATTTAGAAGTGTTATGTATGACTGTTGAACTGGGAAGTTGAGGGTATAAGGATGATAATTGATTGGGATTGTAAAATAATTTTTAGTACAGGCTGTGTAATTTTTGAGAGACTCGATTTTAGGTCAGGATTAAGGTTAAAATTACAAAGAAAACTCTGACAAAATTTCTGTAAAATTTATAAGTAATAAATGAGATTTTAACTATTAATGAATGGATTAAGAATGATTGATCAATAACGTTAAGGGGTTCTATGAGTTTCCGGTGACCTTAAGTCTACCTGTACCTTAATATCATTGCGATCCAAAAGTGGGTCGTGACACATTGCCAGAAAGAATAATAAACATTAAGATCCATATCACACAATTGATCAACTGATAACAAATTAAGATTGAATTTAGGAACAAGATAAGTATTGAAAATAAACAATTTGGGAGTAGAGACGTTACCAATATGGGTAATCGACATAAATGAATCATTGACTGCATGAATAGCAAGAATATGAGACGCAAAGATTTTAGATGCAAACAAGGTAGATCATATATCATATGATTATAATATGCAATATAAAAAAAAATAAAGATGATTTACCTTGCATGACAAACATAGTAGAAAATAAATGGTTACTCAAAGTGGAAGAATTATTGAATAAGACTTTAAGATCAATTGTAGAAAATGACATGTCAGAGGGTAAAAAATTAATAATAGTAGGAGCACAATGGAAGCATTAAATTGACAATAGTAGTAGCAGAAGCAACAAAATGTGGAGAATTTCAAAATTGTAGATGTCCAACATGAGCAACAGTAGAGCTAAAAGACTGTTTTAGAGCTAACTTTCTATAATTTGAAATGTATGATCTGATTTCTTGCAACGACGACATTCAATAAAATCATTAGATCCAACTTTGGATTCAGGAGTTGTTGCAACAATCATTGGAGGAGTATAGTGATTATCTGAAACCACCATAAATATATCATCACATTGGGAACGAAATGATCCAATACAAGTTGCTTCTGAAACTAATTGAGCAACACCTAGTCAAGAGTTGGCAATGGAACTAAGTGCAAAAATGAGGCCAATAAGCAATATGGGATTTGTGTTTTTTTCCGCTAGCAATATAGCCAAAGCGAAAATGACGTTAACTAGTGTTGATGTGGCATACATGTCACTTTTGCCTTATAAGCGCAATGTTAATTTAATATACATTAATAACGTTATGAAACTTAAATTATTAACAGTGTAAATTATATATCTCATTTTATATGCGAAAAAATTCCTCAAATTTTAAAATTTAAAATGATTAAATTATATAATACCTTTTTTATATATTTTTTCCTAAATTTTAATATCATCGCCCAGTTTTAATATTTTTATTAAATTCATTTAAAATGCTAAATGAATAATAAAATATTTATTTTTTGTGATGCATTTTCATTTAAAATTAAGTTTAAAATAACTAATAATAGTATATTTTATTTAGAAAAACATTTAAAAAACTTTGAAAAAGTAACATACTGTTGAGATAAATTTAATCTTAATTATTTTTCATGACACAAAATCCTTTGCAATTAATATACAAAATGCTTCACAAAATTTATTTATTTATTTGATAATTATTATTATGGCATGAACATGTAGGATTATGTAGAACAATGACCACATTTGGATCTATTTTAAAATTTGCATACAAATAATATTTTGTAGTTTAAAAAATAATAAATAATTTTTTAAATATTTAAATATAAAAATAAAACGTTGTAAAAAGAAAAAAAGAAGAAGCTAAATATAGTATTTTTTTTTAAATGAGATTTGTAAAACTTTATTTTTCGCTAAACATTTTTTTTTATATATTTGTCCCATGGAAACAAAAACAATTTTAAAAAATGGCGTCGCCCGGACTCGAACCGGAGACCTTCAGTGTGTTAGACTGACGTGATAACCAACTACACCACGACACCGTTTCTGTCCGTTGTTTCAAATTAATTTTTTGATAAATAAAAACAAGACCTTTATGTAATGTCTGTGGAACCACACATTATAATTCATTTAATATCTGATATATTTAAATTTTTTGAAAGTCATTTTTTTAGAAATATAATTATAATAATTAATTCACATAAATAAGTCAAATTATGATTAATCATTGTAAGGCTGAACCAGCTTTATATCAGCCCCTTTAACACCAATACAAGACATTTTCATTTTCTCCTCTTTCGTTATCGTTGAGCAAACAAAACCCTATCTTCGTCTTCCGCTGCCTCTTTCGATTTCTTTAGCTTTCAGCTCAACTCTTTACTAACTGATAAAAATGTCAAGCGCTTTGGATATGTCCCTTGACGATATTATCAAAAGCAATAAGAAGTCTGGATCCGGTAACTCCCGGGGCCGAGCCCGGGGATCCGGACCCGGTCCAGCTCGCCGATTCTCCAACCGTGGCGCTAATCGAGCGGCGCCGTACACAACCGCGAAGGTAAATAATATTTTACAGATTAGTTATTTAGGGTTTTGATTTGTCGTCAAATTAATTGTTTCATTTTTTTTAATGAAATGATTCGATCTGTTGTTGATTTGTTATTAGGCGCCTGAAACGACGTGGAAGCACGATTTGTTTACGGATCAGGGTATGGGGTACACGGGACAAGCGGGTCGGGCTTCTTCAATCGAGACTGGAACGAAGCTTCACATTTCTAATCTCGAGTATGGTGTCTCAAACGAGGACATTAAGGTACTTAAGTGTTTCTATTAGTTTTACTTGATTATTCACCCAAAACCATCTTGAACGGATTTTTTGATTGGGTTTGGATTTTGAAATAAACCATATGCTGATGTATTCATGTTAGTGTAGTTTGTAAATCCTGAGTTATTTTTTATGGGATGTTTTTATGGAAGTTTTTGCTAAATAATTTGACATGGATTTAGCAAAAACTTCATGTGAAACTAATAATTTTGCATGGATTATAGTTTTTGCTAAAACATAATTAATGTGAAACTAATAAATTTTCTAATCATATCCACGGGGATATGATTAGAAGATTTATTAGTTTCACATTAATTATGTTTTAACCTATGAATTGACACCATTAAAATCTGTATTCCACATTTTTATGGTTTACATATGATGCTATTATTATTATTATTATTTTTAGGTCGGTTTTCTCAATGCAATTTTCCTTTTTTACTTTTTTGTGCTGACCTGATTGGCATTTTAATTCTACAAAATTCTATTTGTTCGTGTGCTCTAATGGTCAAATTTCTATTTACTGGGGTAAACTTGACCATTAGACCTATTTGAGTAATTTAACATCCAACTTTGTTGATGGCTCTGTAATTATTATTTAAATTGGAAATCACGTTGGTAACTGCAGACAACAGTGAATTTGCAATTTTGAATGTTTTATAACTGATTCTAGTTAAACTATGTGCAGGAGTTGTTTTCTGAAGTTGGCGATTTGAAGCGGTGCACAATCCATTATGATAGGAGCGGGAGATCGAAGGTATCTAATCAAGTTTCGCATAAACTGCATCCTTCTGATTAATATTTTGTGTCCTGCAGTAGTTTAGAAAACCTCTTTTTCTTAGGGTACGGCAGAAATTGTCTTTGCTCGAAGAACAGATGCCTTGGCTGCTGTCAAGAGATACAACAATGTTCAGCTTGATGGGAAACCAATGAAGATAGAGATTGTCGGAACAAATATTGCCACTCCTGCTGCACCTTCAGCTGCTAATGGCAATTTCAGAAGTTCAAATGCAGCTCCTAGAGGGTATGCCTATGTGTTTCCATTTGTTGTTCACGTGCCTCTTAGGAGTTTTGTTCTTGATTGTTCCTTAGATATTTTGATAAATTTTCTTAAGGAAATGATTTTGCATTTTGAGCAGTAATTATTTATATTGTTAATAGGTTTCATAGATTTTTTATATTGATTAATGTCACTCGAATAATTACAATAATTAATATAAATGCTGATCTTATAGGTCTTCATATTTGCTCCTGAGAAGAATGTCCTTAGAAGTCCCGTTGAGATCTAGGGGTTTTGTTTAAAGTAGTGAAGTGACCTTAAAAGCTACTTGCCTAATTGATATACTTGAAAAAAATATGATACTTAAATATGTTAACAGGAAATATCTGATTTGAACTATTCACTGATTATTGATGCTATTGCTGTTATTTGTGTAATTGTATCTCTTATTGATAGTGAATTTCCAGGTTTTAGAATATCTTGTCTAATTTTGAGTTGAATCCCTGGTTTTGTGTTCATGGTTCTAAATGGGATATTCTTATGGTATTCTACTTATGAACTTATGATTATTTTGCATGCCTTTTCATTTGTCTTGTGCATTTGATTTTGAAATCGTGTTGTGGTATGCACATTTTTAGTGTGTTTGGAGTTCCAAATTTTATGTATCATGTTCATGAAGTTCATCCACTGTTTGATGAAAGCACCTTCATTTGCAAGACTCTGATTTGTATGGGTTCCATGTAGGGTTAACACAGTAGGTATAGAGCCTTGGTTCACCATATGCTTATTTTCTTGTATAAGTGATTGCTCAGACTTTCATGTAGTTTATATAATGATTCTTTCACGAGTTATTTGCTATCAATAGTTGGTCATTTTATAATGTTTCTGGTTTTCTTTTTCCCTTTTCCTTTAGGGGGCAAGGAAGAGGTGGCGCAATGGGACGGTCACATGGTGGTGGTGGCCGTGGATTTAGAAGGGGTCGTGGACGTGGTAGGGGCCGTGGTGAAAAGGTATCTGCAGAAGATCTTGATGCGGATCTGGAGAAGTATCATTCAGAAGCAATGGAGACAAATTGAAGACTTTTCTTTTGTTTTGTTGGTTGGTCTTCCACTTTCCTTCTGTGGCCTTTTTATGTGCTTGATGACGGAACTACCCCAACTGTATTTTGTAACTTTATCAATTCCTATTAGGAATTACAGGAATGCTCAGAGAGAAACTGTTAGGAACTTTATTATGGAGTTTGGGCTTTTTTTAATCAAATGTTCCTTGACTTGGGTATTAAATATGTGGGTTAATGGACAGCTGTCAGTATGAAATTGCACTAATGCTTTTGGTTTGGTTAGCTTCTCAAGTCATAGTTCAAGTCCCTACTATTTTACTCTGCAAATTGGAGTAGGGAGTGGAACTATTTTTCTCATATATTCCTGCTCGAGGAATTGCTCTCTTCAAGGAACGGAGGATTCAGTCTGAACAGAAATTTCAGAGTTCCTGTTTTTTGGGTTGCATCATCATAAATACAGAGAGATTCCTCTGAGGTAGATTTCTTTATATTTATCATATATGTAGCAACTTCTGTTTTTCTGTTAGAGCTTGTCCCTTTTAATGGTGTAGTTAATTTGTGATGGTGAGTGCTTAGCTATGCAAGTTACATCTCTTTTTGTATTCTGTCCAGGGAAATATTAGTTCCCCTGACCATTTCATATGGCTCCTGATGTAGCATATTATATTGTTGGAACTGCTGCTTCAGTCAACCAGATAATGTTGAAAGTACAAGTGAAGAGGGAATCTGGAATATGTTTTCAAATAGGAAATGGCTGTAGGTGTTTGTCAATCGAAATTGGTTTATAAGAACCTTGCATCAATGTACGTTTGGTCTATGAAGGAGTTATTTGTATCTCCTTGGTTGAGGGTTTGAAAGCTTCTCTAATTGACAGGGAAAGAGTTGGACCCTTCTCTGAAAGGAGTTCCAATCAGTGGTATATTCTGCTGGTACTTAATTCTCAAACTGAACTAGATTTATTTGGTACTTGTAAGAAAATGGCCAAAACTTCACACTAATTGGTGCCAGATTCTGGTATTCCTGTTCTGTTGTTATTAAGGCAGTTGAATTTATTAGATCATTTCTGCGTTCTAGTGACTGCCATGAGCACGACACTGGTTGCTGTGCTGATTTGGGCTCTGAAAAGTGACTGGCTGTAGCAAAATAGTTAAACATGGACCGGAACATAACATGTACGGTGTAATGTAGGTTTTGAAGTCTAAACTGATTTATATGAAGTTTTATGTCATATCAAATTCAGTTGTATTCAGGTGAAAATTAGGCAACAGAATGGTGGCAGCATATGTGGATGCATTGGGTTTTGGTATTCAACATTCTACTTTTGGTACTGTTGTTGGTACCCAACCTGGCATTTGTGCTGTTATGTTAGCTGAATTATTCTAATTTAGGTGCAATTATGTGTTAATTAATGATGAGGGTTAACTTGCTTCTATCATCTTTAAATTAGGCAAGAAATGGCAAGTGGCTGCAATATAATTATTAATTATTTTTTTTATGCAATGCAAAAATGTTGCTACAAATTCCTTTCAGTTGGACCAAGTCTTATATTTATGTTCTTGCTCTGTAAATTTACGTTGCAGTTTCGGTTTGTTAGGGGGGAGATAGAGAGAGAGAGAGAGGTGTAAGGTGATTATTATTGGAATAAACTGAAAAAATCTAACTGAACGAACAGAATTTGGTTTATGAGTTTGGCTTGGTTTTTATATTAACAAAGCTTGAAATAAAATAAATTCGAATATATAATGTAGGATCTCCCTATGTCACGGAATGCTTAGATTTGCTATTTGAATTAACGAAGCTGATCAGTGAAAACCTTAGACTTGCCTCCATGTGTCCTTGCACGTTTCCTCAGTTGTCTCCATGCTTATCTATCTGTCCCTGAGGCTCCAATTTAATATTAAGAATATCCCCTCTCCCCTCTATCTCTGCCCCCCATTTTGTGAAGTCGCAGCTCGCAAGTCTCACCTCCCTGGGTCTCACACCATGTGTGTCCGGCAAGCTGTGAAAATTGTGCGTTTCATTCCTTCGTACAAACAATAAGATGTAACATGATAATAATTCCGTTAATTGCTTTGAATTAAGTTGTCCTCCTAAAGCAAAAAATTTACTCTTCTTTAACAAACTTGTTCGAACATTCCATTCCACTCCCTATTCCACCAAAAATTGATTTTTTCTTTTTTTTGCTAGACCAGATACATGTAGCTGGTGAATATTTTCTCATGAAAGGTTGGTTACCGCACCAACTCGCACAGGGATTGCTATTACCAGAAAAAAATAACTATAGTAAGGGATTGATGATCAGCTGTACATGCAATCTTAGTTATGTAAATGAAATATACCAAGTAAATAAAAACAGAGATTATTCTGGGAGTTGAACAATCTCAATTAGACGAATTCATTCGTTTCTATACCTCTAGTTTTCCAAAACACTTTTATTTTCCATTAGTATAATCCAATTTCAATTCAACTTGCTTAAAACGCACATAAAAAAACTTAGCCTAATAGGGAAAGGGAGAACCAAGGGATTTAGAGATATTTTGCTGGAGTGTGATAAATGCAGCTATGGTTGATATGATGACAAAAAAAGAGGCAGGGATGAACAGCTTGAGTGCTTTGATCCAAAACATTAGAAATATTTCGAGGAAGAATTGGAAAGTCAGGATAAGCACACTTGTAGAGAAGCCAGTATTAGTGCGAGTTGATTAGCTCATCTTGGATTTAGCCTTTCATTGAGACGCACTATCTTAATGAATCTTTACAGGGCATTTCGAGCCTACTTATTTATGACATTCGTGATCTTTACAGGGCATTTCGAGCCTACTTATTTATGACATTGTTGAAGTTTCCTATTCTAAAATATGCTCAGCTTGTCGAACTTGAATCGGATCGATCGGTTGAATAAAAAAAATTAAAAATTGAATCAAGAATTAGTTTGATCAGTCTCAAAAATCTATCTCTTAAAGATTAATTAAAAAACAAATGAATCGATCGGTTAACCGATGAATCGATCAAATCAGATCGAATTTTCCGGATCAAGCGGATCAAATTTTTTTTATTTTTGATCAAAAATAATAAATATTAAATTTTATTTATTTTTATCATATATATATATATATATATATATATATATATATATATATATATATATATATATATATATATATATTTTTTTTTTTCTTGATTTAACTGGTTCGATTTTAATTTGCCTTTTCCTTCACTAATTATTTAATTGATCTAGTTTTGAAAACATTATATAATATGCATAAAAGCTGTTTAATCTTAAAAGGTTGCCTTTTTAATGTAAAAGACAAAAAGACCTTATTTTTTAAATTGATTAGTTCTATATTTTGTATTCCAATGAAAGATAAAGTCAAAAAAATTTACAAAAATCATAATACAAATAGAAGTTATAATTCTAATTTATATTTCAACAATAATCATAATAAATATATTCACAATATATAAATATATGTATATAAAACCATTACTTTCTTTATATTCATATTTGTTTTATAATATTAATATCTCATATTTATTTAAAAAATCAAACTCTCATATTTTAGACATGGATATATTTTGTATAAATTTTTTTGTCAGTTTTAATTTAATTGACTTAATTTTATATTTATATTTCTCATATTCGACATTATTTTTTTTATTAATTTTAGTTTAATTTACATGCTAATGATTTAATTTTAAATTTATATATATTTATTTGTATAATTTAATTCTTTTAATTTGATATAGAGTGAATGAAAAATAATTATTCTTCAATAAGTTAGTAAATCTATTGTTCTATATTTTAATATAAGTGTGTCCAATTTAATTATATTCAATATTAATGAGAAAGTAATATTCATATAATATTCATAATTTATAGTTTTATTACATTTTAGTTTTCATATGCAAATGGATTTTATATAAATTTAATTATTAAATTATTACTTTGAGTGTTTCATTATTTATAATTTATTTTTTAATTAAATATAAAAATTATTTGTCATCAAATTAATATCTGAATTTTATTTGTTATCATCTTAATTTTATCTTTCATGAAATTTATTAATTTTTATTTGATTAATTAAAAATATTTATATTTCATTAAATACTGAAATATAAATACTTAATATTTTATGTATAATATATAATTACATATTCAAAAATTATAATAATTTCATACAATGCATTTACGAATTTGACTAGTTTATATTTTTAAATATATAATATTTTAAAATTCATATTAATTGTTTATATTTTTAAATATATAATATTTTAAAATTCATATTAATTGTTAAAATCATATAAAATCGTGCATTTGAAATTCATTTAAATAACTTTCAATACATATACGAAATTTATTAATCAATAATAAGAGTCAATAAATTAAATTAATAAATATTATTGTCAATAAATTTAAAATTAAATTTACGATCTCTCAAAATTTAAACTTTATTTTTTTATTATACATTTTGCAAGCATAATCTAAATTTAAAAAATATTAAATTTTTTAAAAATTCAACTTCGATCCGAATTTTTCTTATTCTGAGTCGATTGGATCTTCTTAATGGGTCTGAATCTGATTAAAACTCTCTTGAACCTGCAACAAGTTTTGACTAAAATAAATCTAATTCCCAAATCAAAGGCTACATACAAGTATTTTCAAGGAAGAAAATGATCACATTTATAAAATTTTTCAATGAAAGAAAGGGTTTTCAAAATTATTAAGATAAAAAATCTAACAAGTTAGGCGTTATATTTTTCTTTTATACAGATTGTTGCTATTGTTGGATCAATTAATTATACATGTGTCATCATTGCACTGGTGAATAATGTATGATCATTCAGGATTGAAATGGTGGTTGAGTTGTCCATGCCTCTAACATGATTGCAGGGACATGCTCTCCTTATACATGGTTGTTGACACACTGTGTAAGGTTATGAGCGATAGTGTATCAAGTTGTACTTTCTGCTCAATGTATCAAGAGTGCTACTTTTCGAGTTCATCGTATAGAGATAATTCATTTTTATTGAGCTTGAGAATTACTCGCCTCTTGTTGAGTTCGGAATAGATCTCAATTGAACCCATACAAAAAAAAAAAAGTTCCTTCACGATTTTAGACCTCAAAGATTTGTTCAAAACCCTAAAGGTTACTTCCATGTTTATTCCTGATCAGGACTTAATAAAAGTTAATTTCAACCAACAATACATAACTCTCTTATTCTTTTCCTCTATTATTAATCCGATTATTAAACATTGATCCATAAGAAAATCAATTCACTCTTATCGAAAAGGTTAACCTTAGGGTTACGAACTTACAATAATTTCTATCTCAGCTGCAAGATAATGGTACGAAGGTGAGAGATTAGTTGATAAAAGTGGGCCAATGATTATGGGATATATGTAGGTAATTAATGTCTTTCTCTGTTTGTTTCGATTGATAATTGAACTTTGATAAGCCAGCCATCATAAGAATTTGAACAATTGACTCTTTGTTCCACATTATTGTGGGGCTAAATTTAGCTTTTCGATTTTATAAAAATGAATATCATCAATAAAATAAAATAAAATAAATTTATTTTATAACTAAACTTACTCTTATAATGCAGACTTAAATATAACGTACGTAATGGTAAAATAAATTACTTCGAAAATGAATTTAAAGTAAGTGAATGATCATGAATCAAATCAAATCATAATTTTTAAAAATTAAATCGAATTGAATTTTGAATCGAATCAAAATTTTTAAAATTAAATTAAACTAATATTTTTAGTTTTCTTTGAAAGAAAACCGATTCAAACTAACCAAAATTTGAAAATAAAATAATCGAATGAGGTTCAATTTTCAGTTTTCTCGGTTTTCTAATTTGAAGGCTCCAAATTCATTTTTTTTTAATTTTCAATAATTATGTATAAAAAATATAAATATAAATATATTAAATTATATATAGAGAGAGAGAGAGAGTCTCAAAGCATCAGCTTGACATTTCTAATGATAAACTCTCTTTTGCTTTATTATTATTATTATTAGGTTTTATCACATACAATAATTTATGCATTGGACTACATTATTTTATTTTATTTATTTCCTAAATAATTATTAAATGTACCATATTAAATTCATGTATTTGAAAATAAATTAATTATGTAAAAATTAAAATTTGCAAAAAAAAAAAAAGAATATTTCTTTTGTAAAATTTTAATTTTTTATCAAATTATTATTATTATTATTATTACAGTAAAATCACTATAAATTAATATCATGAATCTCATAAATTCTATTAATTAAAAAAAATATTAATTAATCAAATATTAACTTAACATATTAACTCAATTCAAAATCATTAAAAATTATTATATAATAAAAATTATTAATTTATCGAGTATTAATTTATAAAATTTTTAATATATATTAAGTATAAATTTCCAGACAAATTAAAAGCTAACAACTTGAAGTTTCTTTCAATATGACAATTTATCAATAATAAAATAAATTTATTTATTTATTGCTATTATTAATTACTGATAGTCTCTTTCTTTAATTTTTTCATTCTTTTTCCTTTTAGGAAATTAAAGGTTTTATATTATTGTTAAGATATTTTGGACACTTTTCATGGACAATAATATTCTTTTTCGACTAGAGAAATTGACCACTTCTGGGGCTTAATTCCAATAAATATCTGCCCAGAAGATAATGTTATACCAATTTCTCACCTTACAATATGCACCAACAGTAAACGTGGGGCAAGGGACCATTTGTGGCATAAATTAGATATGAAATTAAAAAATTAATTACAGATGAATTAAAAATTAAAATTTTTCATATAAATATAAACATTTTTAAAAAAATAGTTTTAAATGAGACAAAACAGTATAAAAAATTAAATTTAAGCGAGTCAAATAAAAATTTTTCCATAAAATAACCCTGATATCACTCCCTCACTGATACAAGCTACTATTGTTGATGATTGCTCCTCACCAAACTATCTTTCTATACATAAAAACATCCACCAAAATGACATCTCAATCGCAAGAAGATTAAAACCTCTAAAGAAATAAGATTTGAATCTGTTAGATGAATTTGATGAGAAAGTTGGTGAATAAAAAGGGGGAGCAACTCCTATTATGTAGCACATCCGATAGGAGGGAAAAAAATACTGAGTGCAAAGGTCTAATTGCAAAACCATAGTAAAAGAACTCCTACTAAGCATCATTAGTTGTAAATTTACATAGATTAGCAAGGGAACAACAAATATATTAATATCTTGAATAAATTTATGAGAAGTCTATGGAGAAATTTCTAGTTTATGCTCTGCGAGTTGAATCTAGAATTCTAAATATTGTGTTCAACTCAGCTCAACTAACTTGAGAAATGAACAAGCTTGAATATTTACTATAGCGTATTTTGTAAATGAATCGGTGCCTAAATTTCCTTGACTCTGCTCATCTAAGGCTAACTATTATAATGCAACAAAGGTATTTACAATCAACGAGAAACAAGCTCAACATGCATTAGAAAATTAGCAACTAAAAGGTCATTCCATAATACAAGCCATATGCATCTAACACATCTCAGAACTTATGCACTACACAAATGACGAACAGAAAACCTGGCTCGACGTGTAATGTGGGTAGAGAACACATGACAGATAGGGAAGCTCAAGATGTAAATTACAAAGAAAATGAATCTGCTCACCAGCCCATCAATGTTCTTCTGACTCTATCTACAATCTGATTTCTAGCTACAATATTTGATAACTGAAATTTATCATTCTCCTCCAGAAGAAATCTGTACACCTCCCATTCACGATCTGATGCAGAATATCTTCCTATTTCAGCCTGAAAACAAAGATTGCAAATTGTTAGACATACTTCACACCACATTGGAAGCTTAAACAAGAGAAGTGATTTACGATCCATCTGCACTAGGTGATCGGCACTAAAGAGCTATTAAACCCTCCTTCATGATAATATTGAAGATTTCAGTGACCACTAAATTATTTAGAGGATTTCAGTGCTGCATGTCCTTTCACATGAAATAAATTTTTAAGTTCTAATATCAACGAATGTAAATTTTAAATTCAAATATCAAACATATAGAATTGCAAATTGCTTCAGTCATTCTTCATGGATCCTTATCGGTAAGTTCAAAGAAGTTGCCATGTGCAGATGGATCTTCAAAAAACTTGCAGATGTAAAACATTCTTACTGAGAATATGCAGATCCCAAGTGATTTTAAAGCAAGGGTAACATCATAGAAAACTCGTGGTCTTCCACTTCCAGATAGTTCAACTGGATTAGCAACCAGAAGTTCAGTATCAGGCCCACGGTTTGCAATCATCACACGTAATGGGTGAAGCATTTCCACCTTCAAACGAGAACACAATCCACTTTGTTTATCAGAATCCACAATCTTCTTCCCATCCTTCAGCTGAATAAATAGGTCTAAATCACGATATCCAATATTGTTTGGTGAGAATCGACCATAAGCTATCTGGATAAGAATAAACAAATAACAAAATTATGTCAATAAACCCAAAACAGGATATCTGCCTGTATAAATGCGATGTGAACAACTTCATGGAAGTTGAATATGTGACAATTTATTAATTTAATAATTGGCAATTGGTTTATTCCCACAATAGTATCTATTTATCTATCTATTTACATTAAGGAGAAAAAAAAATAGATTTTCTTTGGTTGCACTGATAACCCCAAGAGAACTAATATTAAATTTATCAAGTTGAGGTAAACAAACTTCAATCATGTCATTTTGTCAGCATGGGGAACATACCCATAAACTCCAATATAAGTTCACCACACTGATAGACTAGAATGCCCCACAATGGCCTCCAATTTAGAGAGCAAACTAATCATGTCCAACCTAGATGTCTGATTAATAAATATTATGGAATGCACAAATCAATACCTGAATATTGCAGTCTTTCAAAGTTCTCATTACATCATAAAGTAGGCCCTTGTGATCAATGCAATGTACTTGAAGCAATGTATGAGCAGGGCTCAATGAATTATCAATAATCACACTGGTCTTTTTCAATTTTGTCATATCAGGGCTAAGAGCCTGGGAATGGATTTCTTTATCTGATAGCTCACAAAGAAATAATTCTTCTGCAATAACAGGAGAAAGAGAAGACATGCCCTGAAGACATTCATACTCAGGGCCTGTAAGCTGAAGTTCACAGTTGATACATGATTCACCTAAAACAGCATGCAATTGTTCCAATGTCTCATCTTGCCTTTTTTTTGTATGCAGTAACTCCCTGGAACAAGGTTGTAGCACATAACAGAATTAATAATGAACTGAATTAACACTTGAGTCTTCAATTATTAATTAAAATTGATCTTGTCTCATGCTTCAAAAAGAAGATGAATTAGGCACATCTGATATAAACTTAGTCCAATCAGATTTGCTCACTCCTTACCACAACATTTAAATGACAATTTTCCTCTCATGCAAATTTCAGTTCTTATGAAAAATTTGCTATGTTAGCAATTGGAGGGAAGCACCAACTCCCAGTGTCATGAATTAAGATAAAGCAAAGAAAAGATTAGATCGAGTGTAAACAAACTAACCACCATCAGCTACTTGTGTAAATCTTAATCCTGGAAGGATTAGCTTATTTCATATCATAAGAAGAAATAATGTCCTGCTATAAAATGAACATAACTTTGGAAACAAAGGGTGACAATAATGACGTAGAAATAAGAAAGGCAAGACAAACTATAAAGACATACAACAAAATTTCACAAGATCCAAGACATGGCTTTGATAATATGTTCTATGGAAATGACAAAAATGATGCTGTAAGGTATTTACTTGGCACTTAAATTATAAAGAACAGCTAAACAGTGGTCCAAACGGGAAATTCTGGACATTATGCTCATCATGTGACAGAATGCAGAGTGCAAAAGATTCAGTAGCTTTAATAGTTGATAACTGCTTCCCAGTAAAAATAAACCACAAGATAAATTGTGATAAAGACCCTGATTAAATAAAGGATTTTACATATAATTGTTAAAGAATCAAAATAAAATCCTAAAATTAATTTTTTTTTAAAAAAATCAAGTAGAAAAGAAAAGAAGAAACAAGGCTCACATATTATCTGTTACGAAGAAGAGGTCCAGGACTCTGCCATCTGGGATTGTCATAACCTTGACCCTCTGAATTGTAAGTTCGAGCTCAGAAAGAACTTGGGTAACATCTAAAGAGAACTCATAATTGTATTAGAACGATATATAACGCTCACAAACAACCAAAGAACATCAACAAGCAAAGTGATTGGTATTACCATGCAGTAATCCTTTTCTATCGAGGCAAAAGAATTTCAACAAGTAAACTGGAGATGATGTGGATGGTGAAGACTGTTGGTTTAAGTAAAAGGAGACTGAACAAGATGATGGACAAATAGATAGAAGACGGTTCTTCAAATTTGACCATCTTACAAGCGAACGAGAATTTGGAACCACCCACAATACTATATAACACCATTTCCCATCAGTGGAAACATCTATAACCACATAACATTCACAATAAAGAAGCATTAATAAGATTATTCCAAAAGAATTTAAATAAGGATTAGTGCTTTTCAAATACCCAACACAAATTCTATTAATTTAGCCAACCAAATTATCAACATTGCCATCTCATTCTCAACCAAAACGAACCCAGAATTTCATTTCTCTCACCATAACTATGCACAATAGATAAAGAATTAAACTAAATTTGTTAATGTAGTCCAAAAAATTACTACAATTGACACTTCAAGTGATGAAAAAGTCAAATTTATACACTTGTTTTTATGGCTGAAATAACAAAAAAAAAATTAAAATACAAAAAATTCAATACTACAATTCACAGCTAACACATAAAATCCATTAAATTTAAGTTAAAAAAACAAAATTAAAAACTCTAAATAAAAGAAAATTGAGCTGAAAAAGTGAAAGTTACCTCCTTTGTTTACGTAAAGCCCAAAATCGAGAATTATTCTAGAAATATCGCAAGCAAGACCAGTTTTATCAGGGCAATTAACGGTGATAACATGGGGCTCTCCTGGCTTGTTCCCTTTCTGGATCAAAACGGCATCGTCGCTTGGCACTCCCATCACGGAAAACGGCAAGGACCTAAGGCCTCCACTTGCGTTGACTTCCGGTTACCGTTGTAATTTCCTGGTTTTTCTGCTAAAATCTGGAACCTTGGAAGGAAGGAGGAGAAGATAAAAAGAAGAAGGTAGGCAGGGTCTGTTTCCTGTTGCTGGTAAATGTCTTTTTGTACGAGAGACAAAGCCAAGTCAGCAAATCGTAGACCGTGACGGCTGGACACGCGGCGGAGGCGTGGTGGTTGAATAAAATTGTCTTTTCACTCGTAAAATCAAGTTGACAGGACGATCTTCTTGTATAAAATTAAAATAGAAATGTATCTTTATAAATTTTATTTTTTATATAATTAAGAGAAGAATATTCTCATTTTACTTAACAAATTTTTATTAAATTTTTTTTAAACGTATCTAATTTAACAAATAATATAATATTAAATATGTTAAATAATAATTATATAATAATTAATCATTTAAATTATAAGTATATATTATAAATAAAATATTAATATATTAAATCACGATTAATTAACTCATAAATTGATATGATATATTAAATTTACTAAATACTGTTATAATTTCTTAATTTTTTGCTAAAATTTAAAACCTTAGAAGGAAGGAGGATAAGATAAAAAGAATAGTTAATTATTATTATTTTTATAAAATTATTCAATATATTAAATTTTTTTATTTTTTAAAAATATATTAATTTTCTCTTAATAAATATTACAATATATTATTAGAACATTTCGTCCAATTTTATCATTAATCAACCCTTAATCAACTCTACAATGATAATAAAAAAGCAGAAATATTCTTATCTTTTATTTTTAATAATTACATTCTATTTTTGCTATAAAAAAATTTTTAAGGTTAAAAAAATTATTTTCATATTTTTCGATAAATTTTGAAATAAAAAAATAAAAATATTTTTTATTTGTTATTTATTATTTTTTTTATTTTAAAAAATAATTTAAGAATTCTTAAATTTTTTAATACAAATAAAAAATTTATTTTCATATTTTTGATAAATATAAAAATAAAAAGTATTTTTTATTTTTTTATTTTCAACTTTTTTATTTTTTAAAAATAAAATAAAAAAAATATTTTTATTTTTATATTTGTCAAAAAATATAAAATATATTTTTTAACCTTAAAAAATATTTTTTAAAATAAAAATAAAATATAATTAATTAAAAATAAGAGACAATTGTATTTATGACTTTTTACTATTTTTCTTGACTATTTTATAAATGAGTAAAGGAAAAATTAAATGGAAAGATCTAGTAGTATATTATAATATTTATCAGAAAAAATTAATATATTTTTAAAAAATAAAAAAAAATTAATATTAACTTTTTATAATATTAATATTTTCTCCTGAAAAATCAATCACACATAACAGCGCATTAATAAATCTAAAACCAGTAGAGGCATAACGATAGTTTTAAAATAAAGAATCAAATTTTGTACTCTCATATATCAAGAGTCCACTAAGAAAATTTAATTAATTAAATAATTTTAACATTTAAATTCATTTATAAAAATTAAATTTTGAAGGGGTCTAATTAGAAATTTAGAATGATTAATTAAATAATTAAGGCTATAATATAAGGATAATATATATATATATATATATATATATATATATATATATATATATATATATATATA
>CANXYC010229373.1:0-129309 GCA_948193065.1 Aleurites moluccanus | reverse complement strand
TATATATATATATATATATATATATATATATATATATATATATATATATATAAAACATTAATTTAAAATTTTAAAAAAATTATTCATGAAAATTAATTAAAAATAAATAAAAAAAAATTCTTGAGAAAAATATAATTTTTAAGTGTGTTAATTAATGAAATAGACAAGTTTTATGTTGTACAATATTGAATTATTTTTTATTTTTTTATTACCCTTAAATTTATAATAAAATAATAACGATTTATAAAAAAATATTTTTAATTTAAAATCGACAAATAAAAAATATTTAAATTAAATTAAATTGATAATTTAATTATAATAATAATTTAATTTAATTTTCAAATAAAAAATATTAATTTAATTTAATAATAACTCTTTAAATCAACTAACCCCTAATTAATTTGGTGTGGTGTGACATTGAAGTTGAAGAAAATAATTAGGGTACACGTTTGAAATGGAGTTAAATTCCATAATTAACCTATTAATATTGATGGATAACATTAAAGAGTAATTTATGTCAACATATAAAAAGGTTGAGGGGACTAGTTTCCCGTGTGTTTAATTTTAAATATCTAAAAATTTTTATAAAAATTTTTAAAAATTGTAATTAGATAGTATTTTATATAATGAATTTAATGATATATTTTTTATGCTAAACAAAAATTAAATGGATAGAAAAAATGTATTATAAATTTTATGTATTATATTTAACTGTCTAGATTTAATATATTTATAATACATTTTTAGCTGTTAATTTGATATTTGTTTAGCATAAAAAATACATCATTGAATTAATTATATGGAACACTATCTAATTATAATTTTTATAATTTTTTATAAAAAATTTTAAATACCTAAAATTAGACACATAAGAAACTGTTGTGTAAAAATACATCCCATAACCCTATATAAAACTAAGACTTTTCGCAAGAGTTATTAAAGATGAGAGCCATTATCAGCAACCAAACAAAAAAATTAATTATGAGTAAATTAATATTATATAAAAAATTAAATTTGAATTAATTAAATAAAAAAAATTATAAATTAATATTTTTTTTTTTCGGAGTGCTTGCTCTGATATATTGTTGATAGTATTATTTGACCACTAAACCTCCTATGAATTAAGAAATATTATTTGCGGTAAGCTTAAATCACAGTTCAACTTCATTCACTTTTGAAAGTGGTGGTTGAATTTGACTTTTATTCTAAAAAATCATATATTGGATTTTCATTTTAATGTCATTAATTGAATATATCACTAAAAAAAAAACAGTAATTGGACTTTTTGGTCAGCCATTTTGCGTGTGTAGATTTTTGAACTTCCCCATTCCATCTTCTAACTCATAATTTTCTTCCAAATTAACTAATCCCCAATCTACCAAATCATCATCTACGGATTCTTCAATTTATAATTAAATAATTAATGATTTAAATTTAAAATAAATCTCACTTCTAATCAAATGTTTAAAATGAGTTAAGGAAACTGTAAAAAAAAAAAAAAAAGACTCATAGTGATTACTCAACAATTGCAATCTGTCATTAGTGTATATATGAAATTGAAATCTTATTTAAGCTTAAAGATAAAATTTTATCAGAGTTATGAACATTAATTTATTCTAAACCAATCATTATTAGTATGATATAATTGGTGTGTTAGAGAAACCTAATTAAGCATATCTATATATACTGTTAACTTCAGTAATATATATTGAGTTATACAATGATACTATGAGAAGTTAGTTATGCATTGGTGAACAAAGAGGTTAGGAATGTAGGCACCAATCCATCTTCTTATAAAGCTACATTTTGAACTTGTCTTAAACGACAAAACCAGGTTTGTTGTTTGTTCATTATTTTAATCAAAAAGAGCTCGCTTGTTATTAATGAGTAATAATATTTATAATTATGCACTTAATTTGATAAAATTAACATATGATGTGGCAAGTTGATCAGATATTCTGGTGGTTTACCAATATTAAACAATTCTCTAACTATATTAATTGTTTCATGTGATTTATTTATATAATTTTATTAAAACAAATTAGTATATTTTCAGCCGAAAATAAAAAACAATTGAATACCTTTTCAAAACAATAGTTTCAGGAAAAAAAAAATAGGCAAATTTAATCAATTATAAACTAATCAATATTAATAAAATATTTTAAGCAACAATTATTCAATAAGATAAATATAATAATTAATTATATAAATCATATAATATGTATTGTAACTAATACAATAATATATCAAATTACTATTAATTAATCGATAATTTGATGTGATGAACTAAATTCACCTGTTCAGATAATTGAAACTCGTTATCTCTTAAAAAATAATTAGTTAAAATTGAATCTAAGATAAAATAAATTAATTTGATAATCTACTTCAGTTAATTTCAAATTTTAAAATTTTTACCATTTGGTTTGATTTTCTATCAAAATTGATTGAATTTTTCTTTTTTATCAATTCAACTTAAAACTCTAAATATAGATATGCAAATTAACATAATTTATAGTGGAAAGAAGTTTCAAAGAATCTCCATGCATCGGTGATATTAATTATTTAAATTTATCCAATATTTGACATATGGATCAGTATGAAATTTTAATATTTCTCGTGAAAGAATTAATCAATTGGCTTATTTTAATGGTGGTACATTAATCAAATAAAAAAAGCAAATTGTGGAATAGATCAAAAGAAGAAGTTTGACATAGCCACTTTAGGGTTTTGCTTTGAAGCTAAGGCAAATGGCTAAATCCGGTCTAATATCAGAGCAAAAAATTCTAGTCAACGGCTACCTAACAAATCGACTGGAGATATTAAATCCAAAACTTTCCCAATTAATAATAAAAAATTATAAAAAAATATATAATTAGTTAAAATTATCCCCTAAAATTATTAAAAAATTAAATATGTTTTATAAAATATGTTTGACCTCCAAATATAGTTCTAAATTTGTTATTAATTGGAGTATATAAAAATATAATGACGTGAATACAAATTGATAAAATAATTTAATTTTTAAAAGAATTACTGGATACATAGTGAAAATTTGAAAAAAAAAATAGTGAATATAGTGAAAATTTGTGAGATTTTGGGATAAAGATCAATGTTTTGAATTAGACGTGTAAAGATTTTTAATTAATATATAAACTATGAAGTCACAAATTAAAGTAAAATTTTGAGATTTTTGTGTTCCCACCATTTGTATCCACAAGTAATTGGTTGTTCTTAATTGACCAAAGCCAACATTACTTTTCGTGATTGGTTTTGATCTTATATATCATTATGTCATTACATAACACATAAATTAAATATTTTTCACCAGCAGAAAGCTTCAATTTATCTTCCTCATTTTTAACAAGAAATTATTTGGACTTAAAATGGACTATCTTTTAATTAGTATATAGATTAATCAGAGAAAATAAAAATAAAAAGCGATGTCAAGAATTAATGACCTCATAATACACTACTAAATATACATGCACGCAACGCAAAATTAACTGTCGGCCAACAGTTGTGCAATTTCCTTGCCGAACTATTGCTTCAATAGTAACTAGTGTACTTTTCTAATCTCAATAAAAATTTCAACCCTTAATATTGAAAATGATACGAGACATATTGAATTGCCAAAACTGTCAAATACCTAAGCAATTTGTTATTAAATATGAATTTGGAAGTTAATTAAATTAGAATAACCAATAATTAAAAATTGGATTTAGTGATTCTTTTTGTTTTATAAAGAAAATAATGAAAAAGAAACGCATATTAAGTTAGACTATTCATATATGTTATATGAGATTTTTTGTGGTCATATGTTGTTTAAATTTGATTTGGGATTATCTGAGATTCAGTCAAGGTATTATGGATTAATTCTATCGTCAATTATATTAGTGGGTTAATTAAATTAAGATTGGGAGTTGTTAGGAAATTTCTAAGTTAGGTAATCTAATATAATTGGGCAAAAAAAAAAAATTAACGAAGACAAAAATGATATATTGAACTATAACAATGTCAATTTTAATAATCAGAACTTTAATTAAGTACTCTCGAAAGTTATATTGAGTAGTTGATTTATATGTAATTTGATTAAAGGTAAATTAATTATTTATTTTACACTGAATAGTAAATAATTTGTAAAACAAATAAATACCTTTTTGTTATTTAATGAAAATTTTAAATTTCTAATTTGTATTACTCAACTCTTCCTCTAAGATTTTAGAGAGAGAGAGAGATTCTATTTTCTCTACAAAAGATTTTTTTTATATATATATTTGTGGGGCTGTCGTCCGTCTCTTTTAGACTAACGGTAGATCCTTTTCTTTTGTTTTTCATTTTACTATAAATTTATTATGCAATAATATTCAAATTAATTCTTGTTTTTAATAGATATATATATATATTTTATATTGCTTCTCCTCTTGGTAGATTTATTTTATAGTTTTATTTTTTTATATCCTTTATGAAGAAGAATTTGTCTTTTTTTTTTACTTGGTTGATAGTTGAATCTGTATTGCAAATTTTACTTTTGGTATTAGATTTACGTTTGTTGGTATTTAAATTAAATTCACAAAAAAAACTATTAATTAATAGAGTGGAATAATAATTATTTCCTTCGTTGTTTAAGGTTTTGCATATATATTAAGATATTTATTAATTAAATTCAAAATGACTTATTTAATCTTATATCTTAATTTTATTTTAAATTAAATTATTGTATTCTAATTAAATGCTATAAGAATAAAATAAAAAAAAAGTAAATAAATATTATTTTGAAAATTTAAAATGACAATTAAAAATAAAAATGAATGAATTTCTAAAACAATAGATAAAAAAAATAAAAAAAGTATTATTTACCATAGAGTACGATCAAATATTTTAAATTGAAATTGTTACTATTATTATTTATAGTCATGATTATTTTGATATCATGTATGAGGAATTATATTATTATAAAATTTTATAATTTTGTATTATTTTATTTTTTTAATTCATATATATTTATTTTCTTCTTAAAAAAAATTAAGCAATGTAATAGAATTTACTTATCAATTTTCAGCTGCTCTTGACATTAATTATGGGCATCTATAAGATCTTCTAGATAAACGACACAAGATTGTTTTAAATGGACTAAAAAAATAAATTAAGAACTCTCTGCTCTGCTGGATAGTTCAAGTTTCAAAGACAAAAATAACGTGTATTTACATTATTGACTTGATCAATTTGCCTCGTCATTGAAATGTGAACAGAAACATATATTATGTTGATGTTGAACCAAATATTGAAATCTATCTATAGCTTTCCCACTTTTTTTCAACGTTTCCCTGTATTGTTGCACGGTAACAACATGAAGGATTGATTGGGTTCCAAGTTAAAGTAAGCCTAATTAATTAATTTGCACCACTTTTCCTTTGAATTAATATTTTTTAGACTGACCTCTGCCTTGCTTATCTTGGGTCTTATTTGAACGATAATGAACCCTTGACCAAAACATGATATATTCCGAACCTTAAAAAATTAAGCCTAGGTCTTGATGGAGGTAGAGCAAATGGGTTAGTTTTTAGGTTTGGGTAACTTTTTGTGAGTCATTTTTATTATGAGTTTAATTTGGTTCATTTTTATATTACAAATGAGTTGAGTTACTCGTTATGTTATGCTACAAATTAAAAGATTTTCAAGTCAAATTGTGAATTTCGAATTAGATTGAACAAGTAATGATTAGCTTTAATAACGTAAAACTTGTAAAAAAATTATTTTTTCATTACATCTATTGAAACTGAATGATTCTTGATATGGTCACCATCAATTTGATGCAAGTTTTTACCATCCAAAAAAAAAATTGATGCAAGTTTTGAATATATATATACATGTGAACTGACGAATTTAAATTAGGTCAAAATTACAATCTTTAGATTTTACAATTAAAAATTTTCTTTTTTCTGAATATTTTCAAAATATTTAAAAAGATATTCTAAAAAATTATAGAGAAAAATATCAAAACTTGAATTTTTAATCTTTCCTACACTTTGTACTATAAGAAAGATAGATATTTAGTAAACAATCAACTACTAGGCTATTATTAGTTCAATCAAATAATTATAGGAATCGTAATAATTTTTTTTTTTGAAAAAATATAAATAAATATTTTATAATTTTACATTTTTAGTGACGTAATGCCATGTCATTTTTAATGTGGTTGACATGTCAACAATGATATGGCGATACATAGACAGCACGTCATTATTTTTAATGTAGTTAAATAAAATATTACTAAAATATTTAACGGAAAAAATCATAAATTTCGAATTATCACCAAAAATTTCACGAAATCATGAATATTAAAAATGCAAAATTACAAAATACTTATCTATAATTTCCCCAAGTTTTTTCCCCTTTTCTTTTTAAGGGAAGAAGACCTTAACTAAATTTTGAGAATGGGGTTTATGCAGGAAAAAGACCAAAACAAGAACGAACAAACAAACAATAATCTTTCGGTCCCATCCAACTATTCAGGTCAAAAACAACAACTGTTTTAATGGCAGAAATACCCAATTGAAAATACTTAAATTAAAAACTTTATTCAAATTATTATTTTTTCAATAAAGAAATAGAAAAGTGCTACATAATAATCATTGAGTTTAACGTTATTAAAAACGTTTTCAGAGTCGGTAATATAATCAAACTCGATTTCTATACAGAACTTAATAGATTAACTAGAAATTTTAAAAAAATAATAAAAAAAATAAAAAGAGCTAGATAGCTTGTTAGCTTGAGCAACCCAAAATTTTTAAGACTTTAGTTACCCATTTATTTATGAATATTTTGATGACCTAACTTGAACCGGTAGATAACGAAGCTTCCGCTAACTCTTTCATTAATTTGAATTCAAATCCCTAATTAAATAATAATATCAGTCACGCAATCTTGCAAAAACCCTATGACTCTCTCAACTCATCATAACTATAAATATACATATGTATGTAGGTTTTCAGACATATTTCACAAAACACATAATTAAAGACTTTAAGTAGCTATAACATATTTGCACACATTTCTTTTCTCATCATCAACATGTCTCGTTTTCTATTTTTGCTGCTATGTACTTTTGCTCTTTTTTCTTCAATGGCTTCTGCTGCAATTGTGGAACATTCTTTCCATGTAATTTTCTTTCCTAATTTTCCTCTTCCTCACTCCATGAATGTTTAGGTGATGGTGATTTTTTTTTTTAGATTTTTAAAAGGATAAGGGTTGTCAGAATTTGAAATTTTATCTTTTATATTATAAGATAGACACAGTAATAATTAGTTTCTTCTTCTTAGTAAGAAATTTTTTAAGTAGAGGTTTTATACCCTAATTTTCTTCATTATAAAGTGGGTACTAATGATTTTTCTTCATTGTAGATTTAACTGTGCATTTTTGTCAAACTCATAAACATAAAACTCCGATTTTCTTTTTAGCTAAATGACTTTTATATTTGGAGTCATCTGCTTGCTCTTAGGCAATTGATGGCTACTTGCTCAATTGCTTTTTAAAAGTGCACTACTACTTCATTAACGTGATCTTATTATTTTGGCAATAATAGATGAGCGGCGTAAAGCAAGATCAATATATGTATCTACTATTCTACTAGTTGCTTAAAAAATTTAAAGGCAGTCTTCAATGGAATTTGATCATTTTTTTTTTATATATATATATTTTTTCAGGTTAAAAACCTTACTGTTCGTCGGCTGTGCAATGAACAAGTGATAACTGCAGTGAACGGAAGCCTCCCAGGCCCGACCCTACGCGTTCGAGAGGGCGACACCCTTGTAGTTCATGTGTTTAATAAGTCCCCCTACAATATTACTATTCATTGGTAATTATAAATAATTTTTTATTTAATAATATTTTTAAAAAATTTAATATTATAAATTTAATGGGTGTTTGGTTTACTGGTTGAAAGTTAACTAATAACTTTTTAACTTTCAATAATTAATTCAATTCATTTTATAAATTAACCAAACTGTCAATTCTAAAAATTTTATTTTGGAAGCTTATAAGTTTTATTATATTACTTATAATATATTACTTCTACAAAAATTATTATTACTAAAATAATTTTTTTTAAATTAATTTTTATGTGATAACTCTATTTATAATTTGTTAAAAATAATAAATAATTATTAAAAATATTATTTATGATATTTAAAATAATTATTATATTCATATTTTAAAAAATATTATAAATATATAAAAAATTAAGTATAATTTTTTAATTAATATATTTTATTTTCATAATACATTAAAATTGAAAATAATATATATGTATATATATATATATATATATATATAAATAACTATATCCATATGATAATTTTACATCTTAACATCAACCACTATGAAATTTAAAAAAAAAATAATGATGTGAAATGATATATATTAATCTTATACTCAACTATCATAATCATAATTAAACCTTTAATTTCATCATTATCATCTTTCACATTTTATGATTATAACACTAACGATTAAAAATTATTTTAATTTAATTTGTTGGATCAACATTATTACTACAGGCATGGAATATTTCAAAAGCTAAGTGCCTGGGCAGATGGACCTAATATGGTAACTCAATGTCCAATAGTCCCTGGAAGTAGTTACACTTACAAATTTAAAGTCATCAAACAAGAGGGTACTCTCTGGTGGCATGCTCACGTCTCTACTCTCCGCGCAACCGTTTACGGTGCACTCATTATCCGTCCAAGATCCGGCCAGTCCTACCCGTTCCCTAAACCCGACAGAGAAGTTCCCATCTTATTAGGTACAATTATTTATTGATATGTGTTTTTTCAAGTATTGACAAATTATTGTTTAAAACAAATCGAGTTATATGTAAGCGAATTAGATCTTTTATGTCTTATATTATTAGACAAATATTTGATTATTAAAATATTAATTAATCTAAAGATAATTATCAATTAATATTGAGATTAACAATATATTTGTGAATGTATTTTCAGGAGAATGGTGGAATGCTAATGTTGTTGACGTTGAGGATGAGGCACTGGCTTCCGGTGGTGGACCTAATAATTCAGATGCTTATACCATTAATGGAAGGCCTGGTGATCTCTACCCTTGCTCTCAAAATCGTAAGTAATTTCCATACATAAAAAAAAAAATCTATAAGTGGTAGAATAAATAATAATATACTTATTTTTTTTTTTTTTTTTATTTAAGCAGAGATGTACAAGCTTAAGGTGGAGAAAGGAAAAACCTATTTGTTACGAATAATCAACGCTGCACTTAATAACCAACTCTTTTTTAAGATAGCCAATCACAAGATGACAGTTGTCGCTATCGATGCAGCCTACACTAAACCTTATGTCACTGACGTCGTTGTGACCGGCCCTGGCATGACCACCGATGTTCTCCTTACCGCCGACCAGCCAATTGGGTCTTATTACATGGCCGCTAGCCCATATGCCAGTGCACCAGGAATACCATTCGACAACACAACCACCAGAGGTATCCTCGCTTATGTCGATTCCACGGCTGCGGCACCAATCATGCCTCTAATGCCTGCTACCAATGACACCCCAACAGCCCATAAATTCTACAGCAACCTCACTGGTTTAGCTGGTGGACCACACTGGGTCCCAGTGCCACGTCACGTAGATGAGCACATGTTCGTAACAGTTGGGCTTGCGCTAGAACCTTGTGGAGCAAATACAACTTGTCAAGGCCCATCAGGGCAGCGTTTTTCTGCGAGCATGAATAACCATTCGTTTCAGCTCCCAACGAGATTATCAATGTTACAAGCCTTCTTTTTCAACATTGCCGGAATCTACACTCCAAATTTCCCAGATAAGCCGCCGGTGAAATTTGATTACACAAACACAAGTTTAAGCAATGATACTTCGTTACTTTTTGCACCCAAAATAACGAGCGTAAAAGTATTAAAATACAATGCGACGGTCCAGATAGTTTTGCAAAACACAGCGTTATTGACGGTGGAGAATCATCCGATTCATCTTCATGGTTTCAATTTCTACGTATTGGCTCAAGGATTTGGAAATTATGATCCTGCCAAGGACTCCAAAAAGTTCAATCTTATTAATCCTCAAGTTCGCAATACTATTGGTGTCCCTGTAGGAGGCTGGGCCGTTATCAGATTCAAAGCCAATAATCCAGGTATCAATTTTAATTTCTCCTATCTTATATATGCTATTATTGAAAGTTTAAAACTTAAATTTGAATATTATTGTAGGTGTGTGGTTCATGCATTGTCATCTAGATGCGCACTTGCCATGGGGATTAGCTGCCGCTTTTGTAGTTCAGAATGGACCAACTCCGGGATCTACGTTGCCACCACCGCCGGCTGATCTACCCCAGTGTTAAGAGTTATCCATTGGCATGTGCCACATTTTGAAACACTAGCTCATTTGGTTGAGTGAATTCATTCTTTGCATTGTAAGTTCGAGTTAATTTCACAAATTAATTGTTTCATTGGAACAAATTAATTCAAGTCTGTTGTAATAATGTAATCCTTATTAGTTTATTCTTCCTTAACTAATTGTTTTGATGCAATGAAATAATTGTTTTGTAAGATCCATTCCAATAATTAATACTACAAAGTACAATCTATTTATTTATTTTAGATCTTGACATCATTCTTCTCTTTGTTTTTTATTCAAAGATTGTGCAACTACTAAATCTATATGGCTTCTTTATTTTATTTTTATAGGTCATTGAGTTATATTGTGAAGTCCAATGATTAATAAAGTAAACAACAATTATGAATGTTGAACCCACTTCATTATATAATCTCTGAGTACCAAAAGATAATTCCACTAGTAATTAATTTAACCCATCAATTATTTTTTTAATTATTCTACAATCATTGCAAGGATATATATAATCAAAACAAATTATACACAACCTATTAATTACCATTAAATTGATAGGATATAACTTTTCTTAATTATTTTCCCTAAACGCGCTATCAAGTTTTAACCTTTTTTTTTAATGTTTTATTGTACTCTAATCTTTTTAATCCCAACAACATATTAAATCTTGATTTTTCGAAAAATAAATAAATTTTCACTAACATTCGGAATTATATTAGATCCTACTTGACACGTGCTAATTCTCCAAATTAAATTATATCAACCGCCCACTGGCAAGTGGTGTGGTCATAAATGGATCCACAATCCTAAAGGGTCCAATTATTTATTAGCATGACAGATCAATTGCTATGCTCACTCACAAATGGATTGAAGCTGATGGTCTAGTTATTACAACGGGCTTTTGTCAATGAGTCCAAGTGGTAAGGAACAATTTGAAGGCGGATCAATGGCAGGGTACTCTTACAAGTAGATGGGCCATTACTCCGGCCTTTTATATTAGCGGTCTTCATCCTTTAAATTGTGTTGGCCTCTACTTCCACAAGTGCTGGGCCTCTAATTAGATTTTCCACAGGTGCGATGGAATCTAAGGATGATATCGAATCGATTTGATCATTTTAAAGGGTTATTATCAAATTAAATTAATATTTTTTATTTAAAATTTTTTTAAATTAAATCAAACTATCATTATAATCATATCATTAATTCAATTTAACCGTCAATTTATTGATTTCAAATCAAATATTTTTTTTTTATAAATTGTGATTATTTTATTATAAATTTAGGAAAAAATATAAATAAAATGTTGATAATAAAAAATTTTAAAAATAATTTAATATTATACAATTCAAAATTTATTTATTTTATTAATTAACATACTAAAAATTTATATTTTTTTTCAAAAATTAAATTATATATAAGACTTCTATTTGGTTTTATTTAAAATTAAAAAAAAAAATACTTAAATTGCAAGTTAAATCAATTTTTTAATTTATTTTATTTTTTAAATTAATTTTAATTTATTTTAATTGATTGAATTCAATTTAATCAATCCTATCGATTTCAACCCGAGGATTTCTAAGATTTGCACATGGTCCTAAGTAAAAAAGGCCTATCAACCTATGTAAACGACCATCATTTGTAAAAACGACAAATTAATTTAGCTTCACTATGTAATAACAAAAGTACAAACCAATAAATAGAACGAATGTCGTTTTCTGTGTGCGTTAGGCCGGTAGTTTAGTTCTTTCCACTCTATATGACAAATTAAATCTCTCTTCAAACATTTAAAAAAAAAAAAAAGATCCGATGGCACCAATCCTATTTTGTCCATCAACCATCGCTTATTATAGATATCTTCATTAGGTTTTCGAAAACAACAAAAAAAAAAAAATTAATGATTTATTCCAATAATTTCTAAATGTTTTTCTCAAATTAAAGATATGTGTAGTTGAAGATTTGCAAAAAATTTAAATGATTTAACTATGTTTTTTTAAATATCATATATAAGAAAATGAGATAATTTGTGAGTTGAAAGATTAATTCCATCATGAAGTTTAAAGTTTGTTAAAATAACAATAATTAGAAGAATTTATAAATGATAAAAAGGACAGCAAGTTTCATTTTTTATAAATCAATAAATTTTTACAAGTGTTAACTCATAAATTAAAATGTGTTTAATTTAATAAGTATTTATTTTAGAACCATTTAAATAATTAAGTGTAAAATTATGAAAAGTAAAATACAGTAAATTTTTTATAAATTAATATCATTATACTCATAAATTTTATTAATAAATTATATATTAATTAATCGATAAATTAATAATTTATTAATTTAAATATATTATTTATAATTCAACAAATATATATTTAATTAACTAAAAACTTGTTGTGCTTTAATAATTTTGTAATTGAATTGAACAAAAAATATATAATTGAAATAACGTAAAAAAATATGTGATCAATTAAATAGAGAAAAAAAATATGATAAATTAAATATGAACTAAATAAATTGAATAGAAAAATATATGATGAATTGAATATAAATTAAATGAAATGAAAAAATATATGTAGATATAAATATATTGATTTAAAATAATTTTTAAAATTATATTTTAATAAAATACTGACAAATTATTAATTTATTATATGTATAATACTAACAAATTATTAATTTATAATATGAATGAAATTATATAATCACGTGAAATTTTTTAGAAAAATATTATTTTATTAATTTATTAAAATTATTAATTTAATCTATTAATTCAAGTTGATATCGTAAAAAATTATTATATAATAAAAATTATTAATTTATCGAATATTAATTTATAAAATTTTTTAGAGTAGGTTCAAATTTTAAAATAATAGATTAATGAGGAATATAAGGAGAGAGGGCATGAAAAGAAGTATTGTTGTTTATTTATTAAAAATTGATATAAACAAACACTCTTCAATGGAATATAAAAAATAAATTAAAATAAATCTTCAACAAACCCAATACTAATATATAAAATTTCAAATTGTCTAAAAATCCAAAACCTTGTCTCTAATCGACTATTACTGCTCCGCTCTACACTCTAATTTCAAATATATAATTGAAAATAATTTTGAACCCACAATTAATATCCTAATCTTTAATTACATAGGAGCTGAAGCTGGAGCAGCAACCAAGGGTGCTGATGAGTCACTGTCAGTAGGACCAGGGGTTGCACCAGAGCTCATCAGCTGAATCAACGAACGGTGAGGATTGGTCCTGGCTGCATCACAGAGGTCAGGCAAATATGCACCTTCATGTATCCAAACACATCGTTATATTCTCAGTGAATATTCAATAATCAATGAATCAGAAAGTAAAAGGTTCTTAGTCAATTTTTAATTAGAAAAATAAATTTTTGATTGGAGATTAAGTAAATCCAGTAGAAGCAAGGAACCAAATTGAGGTACTGGATTTATATTCCTAAGCAGTTGTAACATCCCAGCACTGGCAACATCTATCATCTAAATAATAAATTAATTGTTTAGGTCGAAATTAAATCATAAAATAATAAATTATTTGGGTTTAATTTTGAATTGGACCATGATCTTGATTTGCTTTTATTATTATTATTATTATTATTAAGGAAAAAATTGGATTGCATATATAATTTTTAGTAAGACCAAGGTGGAATCAATTTTGTTATTTAATTTTTATGATGATGAAAAGTCTTTGATGTTTTGACCCACAAAATAGTTTTGAAAAGAATTCCTAACAATAGTAAGGTGAGAAATCGTCAAACAAGACAGGCCAAGACTATTTTGAATTTGTAATTAATCTTATAATTTTATTACCTCTAAATTGAAGTTTAATTATAAGTTTTTTTTTTTTTAATTATTTAAAAAACTCAAATAAAAAGGAAGAAGAAATTATTAACTATTACCTTCGCCAGCAGCCAGATTGAAGTAAAGGTCGATAATGTTGGGGCATTTCTGGTAACAAGCTGGAGAGCAAAGCTTGGCAGTGAAATGAGGCTCAAGAAGAGCATCAGAAGAAATACCAACACTGTTCCTATCAACACCACAAGCTTTTACACACTGATCAGTCTCTATATAATCTGCCATTCTTTCAACAACAACTTCTGACGTTCTGCACTGATACTCCACCTTCCCGTCTCCTGTCGCATATGTCTCCAGCAAACACCTTTTCCCAGACGATGCTATTGAAAACGCACATGCATCCTTTGGCAATTCTTCACAAACAATCTCACCTATAAAAACACAACCCACATCATTAATTAATCCAAAATTCAAAATACTTCAAATGTATTTTTTTTCCTAGTACGACAGGAAAACTTATCGTTTGTCTGCTATTGCAGGAAATCAAGAATTTATATAATTTTTTATGCAATAAAATCAAAAGTTCAAACTTTGACATATATGAAAAGCAGTATGAAGAGTAGATCAAATGTGTATTGATTACCTAGAGCTGCATGGAGGAAGAGAGAGGAGAGAAAGAGAAGCAAAGGGAATCTGAAAAGAGCCATGGATTGGTTTCTTGGAAGTGATTTGTTGACAAGAGACAAAACAACCGAAAGGGGATGTTTTGTGAGAGAGAGTGAATAGAGGAGTTATGTTTTATAGGAGAAGAAGTGGTTTGAATGGTCTATATATAGAAGAATTATATTGAGAATGAGCATTGGCTTTGCTCGTGCCTGTGTAACTCATCTCATCTATTTTTGGGACTTGTAAACGCGTTTACAAATTACAATTACAAGGCAGCTTGTTACCAGTTTCTTGTTATGGAGCCCACATATATATTGACATGTATATAGAAATTTCCTTCTTCTTTTCCATAAATTTTAATATTTATTTTTATCAGTCAACTTGTGTTTAATACGTGACGATGTGTTTCGATATCTGTTTTCTTTGGATTTTGCCAACCTTTAAATCAAAGAAGCTTGTTATTTTATAACTTTTCAATGCTTTCGTTGTAAAAAGATGATGTCAATCTCATTGCAATATACCAAGTTTCTTTAGGAGATAGGAAAGTGAATATACATTTCAAAGGAATTATTATATTATAAATGTATATAAAGTAATTTATTGCATTGGTTTTTTTCTTATATAAAACAAGATTCATGTGTTTAACTATTTTAAACAAAATTAAAATCTGCACAGTACATATTTTTTTTAACAATAGATTTATAATTGATTTTTCCTCTATAATATTTAAAAAAAAAAAAAAAATCTATCAAGTATTTTATCAAGAAGAAAATTTTAATTAAAAAGTAAAAAAAAAAAAAGAAATGAAAAATAAATTATACCTACAGATGGTAATTGGGTTTAATTGGACGATTTTCAATTATTTTTGAATTATAAAATAATCAAATTATATATTGAGTTAACTCTCGAAATGATTTGGAACTAGATTTGAATAATTTTAAATTAATTTGTTAATATATATATGTATATATGCTGAAACGGTCTGGTTAATCTTTGTATTACAAGACAGCTGAAATTTGGAGATGGACGGGCCAAGGAACATAAAATACTATACTTATTTTATGACTCTGATTCATAGTCGTTGACGTAGGACAGAAATTAAAGAAAATGACACGTTTGACAGAGATGTTCCACGAAAAAGTTACGAGTCTTCATGGGTGAAGAAATACATTCATTTAAAACCAATTTTCCAGTCTTTTCCAAATGGCTCTTATTCACTGGATGAGTTTCTCCCACGCAACTTCACCGAACAACCACATAACTACTTTTCACTTTGATTTTATTATTATATGTTGTCTTTGTCAGGGTTCTACAACTTTGAACCATTCTTCAAGGGGAAAAAATGGAAAAATCAGTACCATTCTTATTGAATCAGAAGACAAAACAACAAGCGTAAACCTGCTCTCTTTACGTCAGCTATCCACCAAGCATTTTTCTTCCAATTTCAGTTTACTAATTTATGTCATGCTTAATTGTAAAAAATTTATTCTTTCACTTTCTTACTCCTCAATGCGAAATTTGGTCAGGTACAATTCTTTTCTATTAAAAAAAAAAAAGTTATTGGCCCATAATCATATGAGCTCTTCCACATGCAAAATCTAACATCAAATTTTCAGAACAAGCTAAAAAGACTGAAACTTTATTAGATTTTTCAGAATTACCCTGAGTTCCACCTGGTCTTAGCCGAATCAAATCTGGTTTATTACTAGTCCAAGTTAGAATTTTCATGGTACGAGTTCAACTCAGAAGAGAGTGTTGTTTCATAGGGCTACCGTGACAATACGAGTGCCCTTGAATATCAAATTAAAATTTACTACCTCTTGATAATATATATTTAAAAATAAATTATACATTGATCTCTATATCAACTGCTAACAAAACTTGGGCTGGGTCAATTGAATTGTGCAGCCCAAGAATGAAATTTAATCGACCACCTAACCAAACTTCTGTTTAAAACTATTGGGCCAAAAATTCATTAGATGAAATTAGCAACCCAGCTCAAGCAACCAATTGACACTTGCATGCTCTTCCAATTGGACCCTTCAACGAATCATGATCACAGAAAAAGTATAAAGACGATGATAAGTGGGACCACAGAGGCAACGTAAATCGTTACCCACCACCTCACAATGCTCAACACAATCCAAGCACAGACAGTTCTGTCAAAGATAACGAAAAAAACAAATATCAAAAACAGGAAGAGGGAAGGAGGAAGGAGAAGAGACCAGGGAAAGCTAAAAGAAAACTAAAGCCATGGTTGCAGTAACAGCACCACCATCATATCATCTCCTCTCTGCCAGCTCACGTTCTCTTTCCGGCCTCTCTCCTTTACAATTGTGCGTCTTTGACGCCAAAACACCAGTCTCATTCCCCAACAACAATAACAGTAAGAAAAAACATGGTGCTGGCGGGGTCAAATGCATGGCTGTGAGCACAGCATCAGAACCAGAGACAAAAAAGAACAAGTTTGAGATTCAGACACTTACAAGTTGGCTGTTGAAGCAGGAACAAGCAGGTGTCATTGATGCTGAACTTACTATTGTGCTTTCTAGTATTTCAATGGCATGTAAGCAGATTGCTTCTTTGGTGCAAAGAGCCAGCATTTCTAACTTAACTGGAGTTCAGGGTGCTGTTAATGTTCAAGGGGAAGACCAGAAGAAGCTTGACGTGGTCTCTAATGAGGTCTGTAAATAGAAAATTACTTTCATAAACAACATGCACCTACAAATATTAATAATACAAAAATTGACTCTAGAGAATAATCTAAAACTTACCAGGATTTTTATTAGCTTTCACTTGTGTATGAAGTATGAATGCTAACATGTTAGTTTGTAGTTCAAATTCTGTGTTCATAGGTAAGCTCAGACACAGGCTAATTTCAAAAATCAAGTCATCATTCCTAATTTCTTACCTAAGATTGTAGTTTCACTTTATGCCCCTTCAGAATCTTACCTAATTTCAAAAATCATGTCACCATAAATTATGGATTTAAAATCAACAGTATGAATCAAAATGCATCTACAATGGTCCATTGTAATGTGCTGTTATGCACTATAATTAAAGTGACAGTTTTAGGCTTGACATCATCTAAAAATAGAAACATATTTTGTTTGTGAATCATTAGGCACAATTGTTGATAATGGTTATTTTGCACTACAGGTGTTCTCAAACTGCTTGAGATCAAGTGGGCGTACAGGGATCATAGCATCAGAGGAAGAGGACGTACCTGTAGCAGTGGAAGAAAGTTATTCCGGAAACTATATAGTGGTTTTTGACCCGCTTGATGGATCATCCAACATTGATGCTGCTGTGTCCACTGGTTCCATCTTTGGAATATACAGCCCAAATGATGAGTGCCTAGCTGAAATCGATGATGACAACACTGTAAGAGAAAATTCATGGGCAGTTATTGTATTTCATTGCAATTGTTATGAAGCAAAAAAGAAGATGAGATCATAAGACTATAGCTAATGTCCAAGTGTACAATAATTTGGTAAATTGCAGCTTGACAATGCAGAACAGAGATGTGTTGTTAACGTGTGCCAGCCAGGAAGCAACCTTCTTGCAGCCGGGTACTGCATGTATTCAAGTTCAGTGATTTTTGTTATCACCATTGGAGCAGGCGTGTTTTCATTTACCTTGGATCCAATGTATGGGGAATTTGTTTTAACTCAAGAAAATATCCAGATACCAAAGTCTGGGAAAATTTATGCATTTAATGAAGGAAACTACCAATTGTGGGATGATAAGTTGAAGAAGTACATTGATGACCTTAAAGACCCTGGCCCTAGTGGCAAGCCCTACTCTGCTCGATACATTGGTAGTTTGGTTGGTGACTTCCACCGGACACTGTTATATGGTGGAATTTACGGGTATCCTAGAGACAAGAAGAGCAAGAATGGGAAGCTGAGACTATTGTATGAGTGTGCACCTATGAGCTTTATAGTGGAACAAGCAGGTGGCAAAGGATCAGATGGCCATCAGAGAATACTTGATATCAAACCAGTTGAGGTAAGCACAATTACAGGTATCTCTTAGTTCACATAGTATGAATTCTTTATCATTGCGTTAACAACTGGGACTTTTTTTTTTCTGAACACCAGATACATCAACGAGTTCCACTTTACATTGGGAGCCAGGAGGAAGTGGAGAAATTGGAGAAGTACTTGGCTTGATTGAATTGTAAAAGCAAAGACAATAACTTTGTTTTTGAAGATAAACGCATCTTTCATTGTTTTCTAAAGAAATACATTACTGATAGTGAGAGAGAAGTGACTGCTGTTCAATATTTGTCCCCTGGTTTTTGTCAACTCAAAGGAATTATTCTGAATTTACCAAAGAAACAAGTGAAAGATTCAAACTTAAATTTAAGCTAATTTTTCATTGAATCACGTCTAACCATCCAAAATGGTAGTCCACTTCCTGATATCGATAAAAGAAAGAAGAATCTGCAAACATAATATGGGATTAAACATTTAAGAGGATTATCCTGAATTCCTGGGAGTATATAATGCATCATGTGTTTGATTTTCTGAGAAAGCCTGAGGTGAGATTGTCAACTCACACTAGCTGAGGATATCTATTATTTCTATACCTATTCATGGGCTCATGAACCAATTCCAAATTTTCAAAAATACCATGAGACACTTCTGAAGGGGAAAATCAGAAACAAAGTTAACACACAGAACATACCCATAAAAGCTTAGAAGGAAGCATAAAAATAATCAAATACCAACGGTGATCCCTCCCCTTCATCCACAAGTAAATGCCAATCATCAGTTACAATAAGTTCTTTAAAAGTTGGAGTAGGGTTAGCTAGCGCGGCCCCTGCACTTCAAAGAAAGTAAATAGTTTGAGACATAAACAATTACATCATCAGCAACAGCAACTAATGGAGAAATCTCTGTCAATGCATCTCTCAAACTCAGACAGCATGGCTTTGACATTAAATTGCTGAAGATATTGTAATTTGTCTTTTTTTTTTAAAAAGTGCAATCGTCTGAAGTCTGAGCTTCCTTCTTTACCAGAGAATTAATTTTCCTAGTTATCTAAATTTTTTGAAACAAAATGCTTTTATGTAAAAGCAAAAGAAGATTACACATTCTACATGAATCAGGAAATGGCAGGAGATTACCAGGGCTTAAAATTATGCATTTTGTTACAGACTTTACAGCAGTTAGAGTTTCAGAATCTGAGATAACAAATATTTAGTCAGTTACAAGCACAATAATGAATATTATAATGGTTTCTATCAATTATATTCAAAAGTACCATTAATCACCCACCTTGAATATTCACATCTTGTCCTGAGATCACCTCTGTCACAGTTGAGGTAAATTCTGATGTGACTTGATCGGCCCCCAGATTACAATCCTTAGATTCATGCGAGGACCTTCACGTTGTATAGATAATAAACATCATCAGATGAAAATGAATATCAATACTAATTACACCAGGTTATAAAATGACAATGACCAAAGAAAAAAATACCCTGAAACAGTATCTGTAGAAGCACCCAAATTTGGCTGGCAAGGACAGCCCATTCTTTCAAAGTCAAGATCTAGATCAACTAACAATTCTGAGAAGGAGAAGTTAGCTCCAAATGCATCTAAATTAGGCAAATCGATGTCAAAAATGCCTCCTTCCTTATCAGACTCGGATGTTGAACTTTCATCAATAATTGGATTATCCAAGGTTGCTATCATATCAGAACCATCAAAATCTAGCATTCCCTTTACATTTTCCCTATTACTCAACCTCTTAAAGGTTGTCTTAAAGGGTGAGGAAGAAGAAATACAATGGTTTTTTCCACGGTGTATGCCACATGTTTGCATGGGCTCACAATGACTCTTTCTGATGTAATTACAGCACAGTTGGTAGGAGTTTCTTGAGGAGTATTGTTGTTACTGCAATGAGCATTGGAAGAGATACCAACTGGAGACACAGATTTGTCATTGTGAGAGGAAACTGCTTGAGGTGGTGTTTTGGGGCAAGTTTAATCAGCTGGAGAAGACAACCAAGGTTGATTGAACAAACTCTTACCTACACTAGATCCTTGAATTACTTGACCACTAGGTGTGCGGTTATAGGGTGATGACCCAATAGTAGAGGACTGAGCAGTTTCTTTTGTAGTGGCTGCTTTGTCATGCTGTGCAGTAATTGCTGCATTATCAGACTGGTTACATGCACCTAAATAGGAAATGAGCAGAAACAAATCAAATTTTGAGAAGATATTTACAACACGTAACTAGCTCCAAAAAATGTATATTCGGTGTTTTCCTGGATGGTAACTTGCTGCGAGATTTCTTTGTAGCTAGAGGAGTTTCTACAGCTACATTTAAGACAGCTATCTTTGTTGTTAATGGGTAATTTGTAACTGATGAAGAAAGATTAACAGGGTCTTTAATGATGTTGGGGGGCATGGAGACAGGCATAACATTTGGTGATTTGTACATTGGACCTAAAGAGAGAGCATCAATAAAGAGCATAACTAACCAGTTAACCATTTCCTAACTTTATTCTGTATAAACTCCCTAATGCCTATTGTTTTAATTTGTACATTTGTATTCAATTTCCTACCTGCATTAACAGAGAAAAAGGCACACAATATCCCTAGAAGATAATATTCTTATCCATGACCTTATTAATAGTTATGCTACTTAACATCGATAGCTGAACAAACATTTTTTAAAAATCATAAAAAATGCCCAGAAAATGTTGAATTCTTGAAAAACAAACGGCCGATCACCAGATATTCACTTCATTTTCAGAAGGTTTGAGACTTTACACCAATATATATATTGATTTACTAACTTGCATAAGAAACCAATTGATATTCATTCCATTCTCCCTTCTTTTACACGAAAAAGACAGGTACTCGCAAATTTACAGAGAAAGGCGTGAAATCCTAGCATATTTACATATCTTCTTCTATATCAACAACATACTTTATAGTATTATGCACTATGGAATTACATCAAACAATTACAGAACAGGTCTTATTTAAATGACTGAGACTAATTACAGGAAATGTTCAACTAATTATTTTAACAAAACCATGAAAAGGAGTTATGGTTTCACCTGCTGGAGATCCACCAGTAGGGCCTAATTGAGGAACCATAGCCAAAGGTCTTGTTGCAGAGTTCTGGATCATGGTTGTAGGTGCAGTTCCACTAGCATTATATGCATTCATTACATCTTGCATGCCTTGCAAAAGGATCTGGACCCTGAATTTTTCTTGCTCCAAACGGACCCTTTCTTGATCCACCGTTACCTTCTGCTCTTTCAAGCTTATATACTCATTCAACATCGCCCCCAAACTCAACAAACTCTTGGGCGCCTAAAAACCCACGTATATTTTTTTAAAATCATAAATACCGAAAAAAAAATTATGATTGGTACCTCTTGAACTGGGGATTTGGAGATTAGCGAAGAAGCCTCAGTTCTGAAGACAGAGCGAGTTTCAGAGAAGTTGTTATCTGAGAGATACCGATCTACAATAAACGCAATTTGCATCGGCGTTACTTTTCCCTTGCCAAAGGATGGGGTGGATTTCAATTTGGTTTGCTTCCCCATTTCTTCAACAGGGAAGCGTGTGAGAGAGAGAGGTCATAGATATGAAAAATGTGGAGCAGAGAAGGGATTGATAGAAGTGAAAGATTAGAGATCTGAAGGAAAATGAGTTTTTGTGGGTAAAGAAGAGAGGGAGATTTGTGGGCCAAAACGGCGGGAGTTTTTGAAAATTTGAGAGGCAAAAACAGTGAGAGCAGATCTTAGAGGTTAATTTGGTTCAAAGAGCTTTGTATTTCACTCTGCGGGGAATCCAAATTTGATAGTATAATGATAAAATATTCTTTGAAAAAAAATAAACAGAAAATGTTTTTTCTTTATTGTTTAGTGCGAGTAAGGAATAACTCGTTACAATGTTTTTTTTAGTTTTCATTGCTGAGAACTCGTAGATATGGGCGGAATTAGACTCTAAAAACCACGAGGCAAAAAATAATGATAGAAAAAAAAAAGTCAATGTTATAAGGTTAAATATAAAAAATTTAAATTTTTTAATATTATTATTATATTAAAAAATATTTATTTATATATAAATATAATAATACATTAATAATAAATAAAACCTTAAAATTGAATGCAGTTTATATATATTTTTTAAGAAAAAATTATTATTATTATTATTATTATTATATATATATATATATATATATATATATATATATATATATATATATATGTGTATGTGTATGTGTGTATAATAAATAAAATTTTAAAATTTTAAAAAAGCCGAATGCATATATTTAAAAAAATATATAATTTAAAATAAAAATTTTGAAATTTTGATAATTTAATATAATATATTTTTAAAAATATATTAAAAATGTATAAATATTAAAATTAATTTTAAAATATTTGAGGGGTCAAATATTTTAAAATATTAAAAGGATTGATGTGATATATTTTAAAATATATTAAAAATTTATATATATATAAAATATTAATTTAGAAAAAGTTGGGGAGGTCGTGCACTCCCAAACTACTTAACAGTACACCCCTGCTCATAGAATAAATCAATTAATATTTAAAATAATTATTAAGAACATAATTCGATTGTTAGTGTTGCTTGGCAATTAATATTTTTTATTTTAAATATACAGTATAATCTTTATAAATTAATATTATTTGTATTCATAAATTTTATTAATTAAAAAATATATTAATTAATCGATAACTTAATAATTTAATTTAAAAATAATATAAATAAATATTTAATCAACTAAAAATTTATAATATTTTATTAATTCTGTAATCATTTCAATACGAATTAAATAAAAATATGTGATTAATTAAATATAAATTAATCAAAATGGATAAAAATATTAATTAATTAAAATAGATAAAAAAATTATCACAAACTAATTTAAATAAAAAAAATAATTAATTAATTAAATATGAAATAAATAAATTAAAAAAATAAATAAATTGAATATGAATTAAATAAAATAAAAAAAAATAAGTGAATATAATTACATAAATTTTAAATAATTTTTAAAGTTTATTTTAATAAAGTATATATATTAATAAATTATTAATTTATAATATTAACGATATCATATAATTATATAAAAATTTTCAAAAAAATATTATCTTATTAATTTATAAAAATTATTAATTTAACTCATTAATCTAAGTTAGACCATATACAATTATTATATAATAAAAATTATTAATTTATTAAATATTAATTTTCATAAATTTTATTTTAAATAATTTACTTTTTTAAGATTAATCTCTCACGCATACAAGTTACAAATAAAAATTAAATATATAAATATCTTAAATTTGTTGAAAACATATAAATATATTAAATATATTTTACATTAACATGATATAACAATAAAAATTAATTCATATCAAAATATTGAAAACAATATGTAAATATGAAATCCTCAAATAGAATTTTTCGATATCCTCAAACACCATGTGAAGTCTCAGCTCTGGATTCACTCCCTCATTGACCGTGTGGTTGAAACGTCGGTAAGAGTCCTTTATGGTATCTTTAATGGCCATAGGTTTAAATTTGATCCAATTAACTAATTAATGAAACTAGAGAAAATTTTTAAAATTTTGAATTAATTACAAAGAAAATTTTAATTTATCTAATTATAAGATAAAGACATTATTATTTAATCTAATAAATATATTTTATTTTATTAATTAACTATAATAATAATAATATGAACCGTAAAAATAAAAATGTCATAAGATAAAATGTTTATCTTTCTTTCATTTCACTATTCTTTGACCAATTTATATAATTTTATTTATATTAATGTCTCTTTAACCTATGTGCTTGGAGCATTTGATAGCAAAACCATTATTCTTTTTGAGGTTGGCTCATGGGTCATGTGCCCTAGTCCGAGTCTCCTTAAATATAGCCTTAATCTCCCCTAAAAGGTAGAGATGGTCACTCCAATGTTCATACTTCACCCAACCTTTTTCTGCCTTATTTTTTAGTAATTTCATTAGTGTGTATTGACACATTTAGTGGTCATTCCATGCCCTACCAGTGAAAGTTTTAAAGGTCCAGCAATTTAATGATAAAGTTAAAGCACCCTCCATATTCCACAAGGGCTGCATAGCCTGGATTTAAAGCATTTAATTAATTGTCTTCTGTTTTTTTTTTTCTTTTTCTTTTTTGTAAGGTAAAGCATTCTATTATCTTGCCTTTGCACTATGGCTGGAAATTAAAGTGAAAAGCTTTTTCTTCTTTAGTTTGATATGTTCTTATTTTTTACCCACAGGAAAATATTTATTAACATCAGGAGTACTTGTTCTTATGAGAAATGGGCATTTTAGATTTTTTTTTATTTTTATAATCAACTTCATATTTTGAAATGTAGTAGTAGTAGTAGTTCCCAAAATTTAATTTGCTGAAATTAATTTCTTTAATATATATACACACACACACTAAACAAGTGTCTTGTAATACACAGGAAAATGAAAAATAAAGACAGCTTGACTAAAATCTCAATAGCATCAACCAAGGATATTTAAGCAGGATTGCAATCTTATCTAATTTAATAGAATAAGGATAAGCAAGACTTTTAAGATAGGCAAAGGGCCCATTTTTACCAAGAAAATATTTGAGTGGGGGGTAAAAAATTGAAGTTGATTATAGAGGTCACAAAAGGTGAGTGTTTCAACTTTAATACTCATGTAAGTCACTTCTCATGGTTCTAAACCTTGTCTTTTTTGTGGAATGGAGGCAATACTTTATTGTAATGGGATCCAACTTCACTTTGTACCTTATTATACACTATTTTCTTTATTGAACTATATTTGTGCACTAATGGAAATGGATATAGCTACTTTGTGTTTTACACTAAGACAATAACAATTGCTCCTAAAACCAAGTTTACATTTTTCAAGAATATTCCTTTTTACAGGTACAATAAGGTTTAATTACCAAATAAAAAAATCCACTTAGGATTTTCTTTAAAAAATATATATATATTTTTTTATCTTCATAGTCAATAGTTTCATTGGACCAGTTCACAAGTAAAGTGAAACTTTAATCATCTACTCAATTTACATGCTAATTAAAATTAAAACTTTTATTTAGACGAATTTAAAGATGTATCTCATTTGAAAATATTATTTAATGAATGTTGACTTTAACGAACCCTTTTTTTTCTCTAGGGAATAACCTAAGTGGAAACTTAGTTAATAAGAAATTATGTTAATTTATTTACTAATCAATCTTATGAAATTTAATTTATATATTCCGCTTTTTATTATTTTAAAATTAATCTAATCACTAGTGAAATTTAAAAATTTTAAGAATTAAAATATATGTGAATTTAAAATTTTAATGTAATTTAATTTTAAATATTAGAAATTAAAATATAAATAAATCATAATTTTCAATTTAACAACTAAAATATAAATTCCTTAACAAATTAAGGGAATCAAAATCATTCATTTAAATAATTGACAAAAGAGTATATATTATAAAAAATATCAAGTTGATTTTTTAATTAACCAATAATTATTTTTTTATATATATGGTTCACGAAATAAGATCTATTCCGCGGACCAATATCTCACTAAAAAAAAGTTAATATTTTAAAGCGTATATTAATATATTTAACTAATAAAAACAAATTATGATTACATATTTTTATATTTCATTGAACTTAGATTAAAAATCGTATAAAAAATAAATCTTTTTATTCGAACTTAGCAATTTTGAAAGGAAAAAATTACATCAATGGTGTATATATTTTAAATTATCATTTTAGCATATCAACAATTTTTTTTATCTTACAAATTTTAAAATAATATTATTTAAATATTTTTAACCATTTATTAGTCATCACAGTGTTGATTCTATAATACTTGAGCCCAATTGATTGCTTCTCATTTTTCATATTTGACACTAAAAATAAAAAATTATATCACTAATTTCTAAATTTTTTAAATTTATTATTTTAGTGTTTGAATAATTTTTTTTTATCCAATTAATTTCTTAATTTTTAAAAATAACATCTTATAAGTGTTTTTAAAATCACCAAAGTTCTAATTTACAACTCTCCTATTTATTGATTTGCAACTTTTCATCTACATTTAAATATTATTTTGATATTTATAAATTCAATTTTTTTTTTCATATTATTCCTCCAATTTTAGTAATTGAAAAGTTACAAATCAATATTTCGGTGATTTATAAATGGTTAAAAATACTTAGATGACATTATTTTTAAAAATTGATAAACTTGTTGAAGTAAAAAAATTAATCCGACACCATAATAACAGATTTTAAAAAATTAAAAAATTTAAGGGTATAATCACATTTCAATTTTAGTATTTAATATAACAAATTAGGTAATAATCACTTGAGTTCATATATTGAACAGTCATTAATTAATTGATGGCTAAAAACACTAAAATGAAATTATTTTTAAAAATTTATAAAAAAATCCAAACACCAAAATAAAAAATCTTAAAAAATATAAACATAAATAATGCAATTTTTTTATTTTATTTTGTAGATTGGCTGAATAAATATTTAAACTATGAACAATTTGAATTACAATAAAAATATTATTTTACTCATATTTTATTGAGGGTTACAATGATTAGATTGTTCGGACATATATGGTTGATCGTAGATAAGAACTGTATATATATATTCTACAATCGTCGTCGGCTTAATAATTTAATGATGAAATGTATATCTTATAATGAAGAAAATTAAAAGATTTGAATTCTAATAATTCTAGTAATTCCTATTTCCTTTAAAATATTTTTTTATTTTTAATATTTAAAAAAAAATCTTTTATATTGTCCCAAGGTCACCGATACATGATTCTTCATGTTCAAAATTTTAATCAGAAGTACTATCACGAGGAAAATACTTATTTATGTTAAGTGTAAAAATTTTTATTATACACTCAATCAATCAGTAATTAAATATTTTTATTAATAATTTTTTTTTATTTTTTTAATAAAAATATAATAATATTTTATTTTAATATCATGTTTTTATAATGAATATACATATTCAATATAAATAAATATTTTATTTACTGTAATAATGATAAATTATTAAATAAGATGAAATTATATTTTTTTTATTTATATAAAATTAAATTTATATAAATATATTTTTATTTTAATTATATATAATTTTATTATTATGTAAATAAAAATATATATTTTATTTTATCTAATAATAATATATTATGTACTACTTAATAATTTCTCAGTAATTGCTGGATGATCATATTTCATTTACAACATCACCAACCCTTTGTTGTGCAGCATGAGTGTATCCAGGAGAAATTAAATGCTGCTGTCTCAACAAACAGATTAATGACCATATTAAAAACGGAACGGAAGGTTTCACTAAACGGACCCTTTTTTTTTTACAAGAGATACCAGTATTAGTGTTTTAGAGTAGAGAGTTAGTAAAATAAATTTAAGTTGTGTTTGGATGTATAAATTTTGATTTGAAATTTTATATTTGAAATTTATAAATTTATATATTTTTTATTTGAAAAGAATAAAAAATTTTAAATTTTAGATTTTAAATTTTTTAAAAAATAAAGATTTTAGGTTAAAAATAAAAATAATAAATTTAAATTAGTTAAATAAAAAAAATTAAAATATTAAATTTTTAAAAAATTAAATTTGACTGAAAATTTAAATTAAATTTAAATTCATTTAATTTTAATAATTTAAATTTAAATTTATGATCTAATTATGTACATTCAAGCGAAACACTAATTTAATATAAGTAATTGTTATAGGATTCAAACATTTACTAAAATATGCTATAAGGCACGTATCATCATCCCACAGGCCTGATGGCCACCCGCTCGTTTCAAATCCGATTGTTTGTTGGTTTAAAAATAATAATATTATTAATTAATTAATGTTAAAAAATAATTAATTAATTAATAAGGCTTTTACTTTTTCTGTAATAATAATTTTTACCAAGAAGACAAAAATAAAAAACTCCACGCGCACATTAGTTTTTCGCCTGAAAAGAGTTTGCTAAAGCAGGCACAGTGCACAACACCACCAGTCCACTACCGATCCGTCTTTTTTTTTTTTTTTAATGTTTATCGGTTTTAGCCAACGAGGTGGATGTGTCATTTATCAAAATTATTATGGATATATTAAAATTCAGTATAAAAATTAAAAATTTATATTTATTTTACTATTTATTTTTATTATGATAATTAATAATATTAATTATTAAATAAAATATTAATACACTCCTCGCATTAAAATTGAGTGCATATGTAACTAAAATACATATATAGTCATATAAGTTTTTTTTTTTTATAAAAAGAGGAGATATGTATTTGATATGTTTAATAATTTTTTTAAATATTTTAAAATAATGATATTAATTAAAAATATGTAAAAAAGAATATAATAATAAATTTAACTAAAATTCGTATGATTATTTTTGGTATTCTAAAAAGAAATTTGGAGTAGCTCATAAAACTATTTGGATGGTTATAGATAAAAAATTCGTTTTTAAAAACAAAGAAGTAGAAAAGAACTACTTACTCGCCATGTAATTGGTCCACGTTTCTACTTTATAATTAGATTCAAAAAGAAAAATCGAGTGCATGCCCGGAGTTGAGGTTTTACCAGGAGATTTCTTTAATGAATATTTAGGTTTGACAACTGTTAGATATCCATATGGTTTTAGAATGATTTTGTTTTGCAAATTTGATAAAACAGGAGGGTATTTTTGCAAAATGTCCTATAAAATATTTCCTCACTCACAGAAAGTTGCAGAAACGAGTAAACGTATTTAATTTTCACAACCTCCTGCCTAACTCCTCCGTCTCTCTCTCTTATTCTTCACTTTCCTCCAATCGTTTTCTTTAAATAAAAGGAAAAAATTACTTCACCAACACCAACTTGTTAATGGGTTCATCTCTGAAACCCTAGAATATCACAAGAAAGGCCTACCCAGAACCCAGATTCAGCTTACTGCAGTTCGGCCATGGCCGTTTTCTCCATTTCTTCTGGCTTTGTAGCTATAAGTTTCCTCATTTTCCACCTCAAAATGCTATCTGCTCACCCAAATTCCTCATTTTCTTTTCAATGTTTTGACAAAGATTCACACTTTGAGTCCAGCATTTCTCTTTATGGTGATGCATTTGCTTTTAGTAATGGGTCTGCGCTTCAACTTACCCGCTCGGTGAGTTCCAGTGCTGGGCGAGTCATGTATAAGAAACCCATCAAGCTTGTTGAAGGTAACCCTGTGAATTTGGTTTCTTTTTCAAGTTATTTCTCGTTTTTGATGTCGCCAGATAAAGGAGACGGTTTGGCTTTTATTTTGGTATCTGATGCTTTTAATGTCAGTGCGTATGATAATATCCCATTTGGGCTTTCTTTTAAATCAGAGAGGAGTAATTCTGAAATGGTTTTGGTTGAATTTGATACAAGGAGAGATACTAAGTATGGTGATTTGAATGACAACCATGTGGGAATTAATGTGGGTGGTTTCGTTTCAGTAAAGGTGAGAAATGCTTCGTCTGTTAATTTGGTGTTGAATAATGGGAAAAGATTGAATTCTTGGATTGATTATGAAGCCAGTTCTAAGAGATTAGAGGTTAGGTTGAGTAAATTTGGTGATATAAAGCCAATTGATCCATTGCTCTCATACCCAATTGACCTATCAAAATTGTGGAATTATGAGAAAGTTTTTGTTGGTTTGAGCTCATCTAATGGGAATTCCACTCAAGCATGTTTTATCTATTCATGGAGCTTTGAGTTAAGGCATGTTCCACAATGGATGCATTCTGAGCCACTGGACCCTCAGGATTTTGCTAAAGATGTGAAATCTTTGGTAATTCACAAGCGGAATTCTTGTTTTTTGAGAGTGCTTGCTGCAGTGATCTTTGGTACTGCCTGTGGAGCACTTGGGGCATTCATAGTCTTGTATTTGTGGACCATCTTTGGCAATAGGCGACAGGTGGTGCCAGTGGAGTGTTCTGGGCACGTACCTGTGGATTTTGAATACGAGAAATTCAAAGTAGTTGTAGAGAAAGCCGTCGAAGATGGCAAGCAGTAGACTTGTTCGAGGTGGGGGCTCCTTTTGGATGTTTTCTGTTGTAAATTCATGTTCTTTTTGTATGTTGTATTTGCAGGTTTTGATGTGTTGTTTTAGCTGATGATCAATTGTTCAAATGTAGGTTTTGTTACATATTTATCTGCTGATTTGAGCATTTAGAGTTTCAATTTTGTTTTTATAATGATTTGAGCATGTTTCAATTTTTTTTTTGGGGGGTAAATTTGGCTTTGACTAGATTAGAATTTGCCCCTTAGATTTAAATACTAATCAACCAAAGCACTTTAAGCCAATTAAAATATCTACAAATGTTTAATTGTTTTTTTTTTTTTTTAAATTCTCTTATGGTTAAAAAATTTACATTAGACAGTACTTATTTATTAAATCATGAATTTATAAGGTGCCTTTTCTTTTGGAGTGCAATATGCACAATATTGGATATTCAATAACTATGGAATGCTTTTGCTCAATTTAGCTTTTTATTCGTATTTCACTTTTTCAGTTTCCCACACAAGGTAATAAATGATTACTCATAATCAATTTTATTAAAAAAAATTAAGAATTATTAATTCAGTTCTTATTTATATCAAAGGGTAGCCTTAACAGGTGTATGGGGTTACAGTACTTCACATGCCCAAACAGTGAAATAAGTTAAGCCCAAACCGGCCTTTTTAAAGCTCGGGGTACCGGAATTCTTTACATTCCTCCAATTAGGGTTTATATATGATATTCTATAGATTGCTAATATGCTTTTATAGATTGTTAATTTGTTATATTTGAAAGTACAAGTAGTCAGTTTCTTGTTATAGTTCATATAAAATTGTTATCCTTGCACTTTGATTTTACAGTGAAGAAAATTATGGGGATTTATATCTCTGAGATGCTCTTCATGTGTTTTTATTTTTGGTGTGTGTTTTTGTTCTTGGATTGAGCAGATCAAGGTAATGCTTGTTCTTTGAACACATCTCTTTTTCTGGATGAATGATGTCACTGATATTCTGCGTTATCTTTCTGTAAATTGTTTGAATTGAAAGATAATTGTAAGACACTGAGATCCAGTGGTTTTATATTTTATTCTTGTGTTTGCCATTTCTCGTTTTATTAGAAGAGAGATTTTTTTTTTTTAAGATTTGTTTAATCTGGAAATGGAATTGAAATACAATTCTAAAGTGAGAATAGAGTTAGTCCTTAATTTTCTTATTTTGTTGATTATATCTTTCTTTTTTAGATTCTTATTGCCTTGGGTTTAAAGAACAATCAATGATATTGAAAGGAAATCCATCTATCTATCCAAATTGGTCATTGGAAATGATTGTATGTTTGAATTTCATAAACATGTTAACTTTTGTTTATGATTTTCACTTAAAGCACGAATTTAAATTAACTTTCATTTCAAAACAACATTTATCCAAATAAGTTCTTAAGACTATTTCTTGTTGAATTTTAGTGCTTCCGTACCACTAAGCCTAAACTGAAAATAAATAATAGTAGTAATTAAGAAAATAAAATAAATTTAATTCAACATCGATTTTTGATTGAAGATCCATTTATTTCTGCATTGCTGTTTGCATTTTGAATAAAATTCTGAGTATATGCCATTTTCCTTGGCTGTAGTTGGCAGATGGATCGCCATTCTGCTGCAAATGCATCACCTAGTAAGCTTTAAATGGGATGTATATTTGTAACAGAGAGACAACATCCTTAGTTTAAAGAAGAAAATAAAATTAATTATAATGGCTTTTAAGATTATGTTATATCAAGTAGTGATTAGGCAACAAATTACTTTTCAGGTTACCTCAACGTTGAAAATGTAACCTAAAATCTAAATTATCTTTTCATTTTAGTGGAAAAATGTAAACAATCTTGGATGAGCTCAATGGAATTGTTTAATTCATATTTTCTCAATAATTAAAGCATTAAAATTAGTGTGAAAGAAATTCAATAAAAGAAAAAGATTTTCACTGGTGTAATGTATTTTTTTTCTCCCTTTCAAAATGTTTTGAATAACAAAATAAATATACTTCAATAATAATTAATATGACTAATAATTCAACAACCAAAAGGAGTATATTTTAGAGCTGAAAAAAAAAAATCGTAGATACAAACTTGGGCTCTAAATGGGTATGTTGGTCTTGCACTTGCTAGCCATCAAGAAGAACAAGCAGGTGAATACTGCACCTGATTTCTGATTGAGATCATGGTGACAAAGGAGGAGGAGGGTGGTGGTGGAGAAGAGAAGATGGTTACTATGCAGTTTTTATTGCCGGCTAAGTATAAGACAGCAGAGGAGGCACCGAAGCCAACGGATGAGAGGGTGGTGATAAGGGAAGAAGGGGAGAGCAAATATGGGGTGGTGAAGTTTGGTGGTGGAGGAGAAGGTGGATAAGCTAAAGAAGAAGAGCTTGGAGAGAGATGGGTATAAGATAACTGGGGAGTTTGTGTTCGCAAGGTATAGTCCACCTTGGACTTTACCTCCTTTTAGGACTAATGAGGTGATGATCCCAATTGAGCGAGTCCTACAATTTGTTTTTTCATTCTACTGTCTGTTGGAGGATTAATGTAATTGTGAACTAGAAAGAACAGAGTTTTGTTAAATATTTGACGACATAGATTACTAGTTATCTTTGGGAATTTGAATTCTCTTTTTCTGCTGCTTTTTTATACCCTGCCATTATTAAGTTGCTGGCTACAGTTTCAGGTAAAAATGTTTCATAAGCTTATGATAAGCTCTGTGATCCTCTCCTGACTCCTGCAAAGCGAATAGAAGCCTTGTATTCGAAGACACCCTTTTATTCACACCTGCCAAATCTTGTTTTTTCTCTATCAAAATTCCTTTCAATGCATGATCATCAAGTTTAAAGTCCCTTTTTAAGCTGCAAGTAAATATCACAATGCCCTACGACCTAAAGACATCCATATCCCTCCAGAATAGACTAATTGAGTTTCAAATTATTTGAGCTTTGAATAATGGGAGACTAAAAACAACAGCAAATAAAATAAATTCATAGTGGTGACAATTACAATTCTGAAAACAGCTCTAGACATTGGAGAAACTTGTTAAATGTCCTATCCATATCATCTGTGTGAACAAGGGTTTCTTTTACGTCTGATATATTATTTTGGGGCATCTCAACCGCGTAATTATTATACACAAACCCGTAGTAGTTAACGATGTACATGGATAATGCACATACCAAACAATGAAGCAATGGGCAATTTGTCTTTGCTTGACCTCAGCCAGAGAACAGCTTCACTATGATAACGATGATATTTAGAATTGTAAGTGGCAGTCTCATGAACTGGCAAGCATGTATAAGTCCAATAATCTGTCCCTTGATTGAATTTCTTTTGCCTCCTCGGAGTTCTGCCAAAGTCCATCCTCTTGGAGCAAGGAACCTGTCTTCATTCAGTATTGCTAATGCGTTTGCAAAAAGCAGAAGACCTTCCAAGAAATTCCAGAAACCCATCTACTGCAAGGTAGAATGTTCACCGTCTCAGTTTCAGAATAAACACCGAATCATCTACAAAAAGAGGCATGACATGAAACCTTTTTTTTATTCATGATAACATTGATATAACTAACTTTTTTTCCTTTAAAAATTTCTGATACACTAAAAGAAAAACACGCTACGAGACTTGTGATCTTGCAAACGAAAGAAACATAAATTTGATTCCAGTTAACAGCACCAACCAACCAAAAACACATGCTTTACCAGGATCTTTTAATTGTTCAACACCATAAGGCAACGATGGTCTATAGACTATAATCAGGAGATTGGTAATACAATTCAGATTATCACTGAGCAAACTATTCCACCAGGCAGCTAACAAAATTGATGAAAATATTTGTACAAATTGCAGTCTGTTACCAAATCAAACTGGCACGTAATCCATAAAAATTTATCTTAACAAACAATAAATTGTTAAAATTTAAGGTAATGAAAGAAATAGACAGATGATTAAAGTCCTCACCAGAGAGAAAAGCAACAATCAAGTTCGAAGAAGACTGGCTTAACTCTTTGCAGCTTGCCCCCTGTGCCTGTGAAGTGATCGACAAGCAGAGAAGGTGATAAAACCCTTTCCTAATGGCGAAGTTCCCACGTCCCAAAGAAGAAAGCTTTTTTATTACTTTCCTTTTGATTGGATCCAACGGTTCTTATGCTTACGAATAGCTTGACCCGGACCGACCCGGTTTATTGGGTAACAAACTTAAAACAAGACCCGATATCATTTCGCAGACAAAAATTTGGATAAACCCTTGGTAAAAGAACTAAAACCATGTCTACAATTCTTCTACTTTCAAACCGTCACTGCTACTCTCGCCCGCTTCTCTTAAACCCTAATGATCAAAACTACCCAATTTTCGAATTCTCTAAAACCTTCGCCTTTTGGGAAGATTCTTAAGCTACATTACCAGTTAAACCCACCTAAAGCGTCCATCAATGCCGACTCCACCAACGGAGCCATTGAATCCCCAAAAAGAAGCCCATATCTCCCTCCTCTTCAACTGGGACTCCGAAATCAACCAAAAGAACTAAACAGTCGAAGAAAACAGAGGCTAAAAATGGCACAGCTAAGCAAACACTAGCGGTGGCGGAATTTGACGAAGACATTGCAGACTACGGTGATGGGATCTATTTTCCGTATGATTAACCGTCGTTGATATGCTGTTTTGGCACCGCCAGAAGGAGTTTGTGCCTACGGTGAGGGTGCACGATGATCAGATGCACCCGGATATGTATTCGCAGTGGACCCGCCGGAGTTCGGGAGGGTCCCAGGTGGGCCGCCTTCTAACGTGGCGATATCGCGCGTGAGGCTCGGGGGCAGGGCAACGTTTTATGGAGAAAGTTGGGGATGATGATTTTGGGGGAGGAGCTGGTGTTGATGATGAATAAGGAGAGAGTGCAAACACGAGCGGTGAAGTTTGATGAGAATGTGAAAACGGCATGTAGTTTCATGAAGGTTAAGTGTGAGGATGGCAAGATAAGGTTGGAGACGGTGAAGGAGACTGCTGAGGAATTGAACCTTTCTGTGCTCAAAGAGTAATATAACAAATAATTTGCTCGCTGCTCATTTTTTTTTTCTTTACATTCAAATACCCCTTTTTTTTTGTGGCATTCATTTGCAGATTCATAGGTAAGAAGTTTGGAATTTAGTTATTTTTTTATTCTATGGAATTTGCTCTATTTTAGCCCAGTTGTTAGGATTTGCAAATGAATTCTAACAACAGTGTGGAGTTTTCAAATTTTTTGGCTTTGCCATTTAAGATGAATTTTATGGATTAAAATATATAATATATCAAACAAGTATAAGTGAGATTCATTTGTAAACGAAATGAATTCTATGTTCATTTGGTTTCAAATATAATAAAAAAAAAATGAATTCTTTGATGTGTTTGACATAATTGGAATATTTCTAGTTTTTCATACAGGAAGATCAAAACAATTATATTTATATACCAAGGGGAATTAAATCAATATCAGAATCTTCCTTACGCATTCCTTGTTGCATTGATTGTTGAATGAAATGAACATATCACACAGAGTATCTAAAATCCCTCCTATTCAACCACTTCAACCATTTTTTAACACCTTATATCAATTTATGGGTCCATTTTTTTTTTAACACGTTATAGCATTTTCAGGGCCTTTGAAGCTTCTATTATTCATGGTATAATTTGCTTTTTTCATGCACAGATGCTTCTAAATTCTAATGGGTTTTAGAGAATTTATTTTATTTTATTTTTCCATAACCCGACTTAAGTAAATTCATGAATTCAATCTGGTTTTTCTGTCCTATGTTCTTATGCTCCTTTTCCGCCTATCGGGATAATGGAAGCATTAAATTGATCAAATGTTGCTACTATGAAAGGATTTGATGACTGAATGCTGATTTATTTTCTATAATGGCTAATGCAGGCAAGGATTTTCCACTTCAATTCAGCAGTTCTTACATCTCCTTCCATGCAATCAACCGTTTTTAAAGCTATTAAATGGTCTAAGAAGTTTGGAGTGTTTATATTTTTTTATTTGAATTTGCCACTGCCTTTGTGGAGGTCACGTGACGAGACGAGGGAAGTTATCAAGAAAGCTTGGAATGAAGCAAACATTATTGAGGTTTCAAGAAAAGAGCTAGAGTTTCTCTTAGATGAAGGTTTTTATGAGAGAAAGAGGAATTCCAGGCCACGATATTATGCTGAAAATTTTGAACAATCCAAGAGGAAATTTCTCTTAGATTACTATCATTATACCAAGAGGAAATTTCTCCACTGTGGCACAACGGACTTAAGATTTTAGCTGTGACTGATGGAACTCTTAGGATTCATTACTACTCCACTTTGTTTGATGGCATTGTGGTTGGAACAGAAGATGTGCTCATAACACATTCACTTGTGATAGGACTGGATATGGTGATCTGTTGTGGCTTCTGTCATGAGAAATCGTACCACTTGCCCTGAGATGTTTGAAAATCAAGATGTTTTGGAGAGGCAGCTTCGCTTTGCTGTTGCAGCAGGAATTATATCACAGTGGACAACTGGTGCAATTAGAGGTTTCCCTACTGAAAGTGCAACACAAAATTTGAAAGAATAGGTGTGTGTGCCCTCTATCTGGTAGGTTGGAGTCAAGATTCAGAGCATCCATGGTATGATTTTAACTCAGAGGTTCAGCTCATGAGCTTTATAGGATTGTTTTTCTTCCAGGTGAGATCAAGGGAGAATATTTTTTGCTTGAGACAAGAATTTGTGAAATTTAGGCTGATGGACGTTACACTAGGTTCGTCTTGAGGTGCCAAAATATAGGGTATCTTATGCAAATTATGGAAGATGGCATTGTACATTTTTCTTCTTTGTGATTGATCCTAGCTTTTATAAGCAATATTCGGAAGTTTGAGAATTCAGCTAATTACATTCATTTAGAGACAAAAAGTCATTACTCTCTCAAGTGCTGAATTGAAAATATGCATGAATTGAGGCTGAATCGAGTGGAATTGATTGTGAATTACCGATATGGACCTTATAATGGTGTATTTTATCCCACAGAAGCTTAGGTGTTCGTCAGCTGTGTGTCATGCAAATGGTACTCTCTGAATATTTTTTGCAGCAAGAAGAACAGAGCATTTTGAATCTCATTACTATAAAGATTAATAGATTGGAGTGAGGATTTCTTATTGGGTTCAGATAGGGTCACGAGTTTCCTAGTATTATAAAGTAAAATTTTCGGCTTGATATTAACAAGAAAAAAACATAAATCCCAAAGCTATAACCAAATTTGTTTCGACAAATCCACGTGGGGAAAATTGTATGTTGCCCTAATAATTGGATTAATAATTTAGTACTGAGAATACACTAAACTTCATGACTTCTCGTGAATGTCAAGGTGATGATTAATTGAAATAATTAGCTAATAAGACAAAACAGACCATTATCAGTTCACTAAAGAGCTGTCAAATGAGTGCCAAAGTGGGCACAATCATGCTTATTATATGGATAGTATCAGTCCTCCATGCTTCTATGTCAAACATTTGATACATTAGAGGCAAGAAATTGCTCTAGCTACCTTTGCTAACTTTACCTTTATGGATAATTGGAAGAATTGCTTTTAAAAGTAAGAAATATGAGTCCCAAGTTCTACCGTGGGTCATGAGCAATTGTAAAAAAAAATGCATTGAAAGTTTTGAATGGGCAAATAAGAAGCGTGAACAATTTTCTTTCCTGAAACACTATATCCAGATATCATATTACATTCCAATGTAATCAAGTTTGATTTGGCAACTGAATTTGACAACCAAAGACGGAAAAATATTTAATAATTTTCTTTTGTGTTTGATATAATAAATAAATAAATGAGAGACCTTTAACTCCATATGAAAATGGAACAATATCCATGCCACCAGTGTAACTAACCTGATTCACCTAAGGATTATAATTTACCTTATATGTTCTCCTAAAAGTCCTGATCAAGTCCTCTATCTAAAAATCAGAAAGGAGAGGGAAAAAAAAAAAAAGAAAAAAAGAAACTGAAACGTGTATTTTGTTTGTATCACGAGAAACCTCCAGAGTTCCCAGCTGCTTGCAGCAAGCTCTTACAGTCCTTTTATCTGGGCCGAAGCTGCTCAATGCAGACCTCCATGGTATCCAACCTTTCGATTATTGGGTATCAAATAACCAAACACCAGCCACACATCCATATTGAGCTCCTATCTCTGCAATGCTGCCCCGACATTTGGTTTTGCTCTCTGGTTAAATTTCAGAGTACCCGCTCGCTCATGGGACTTGTTACATATACAACCAGGAAAAGGATTTGCGTAAAAGTTCTCTTCCAGCCTCGGTGCTTCTCCTGCTTGCCTAAGATGTGGAGCTCCAAGCCTGTTGGAGTGTAAACTCTTAACCCTTGAAGAGAATTCTTCCCAAGATATTTTTCCCTCGTCAAACTGATCAATCTGCGTAATAAAATTTTGTCTGAAAATAGAGGGAAAAATTATTTGCATTAGAGACTAAAATTGAGAAAACACTAGTTTTAGCAGTGAAGAATATTAAACTAAAAAATAATGGAGGCTTTTTATCCAACCTGTCTGGATTGATAGTCTTTCGAAATCCTTCAAACCTTCTATGCCCCTGCACTGCTTTAGCCATATTTCCATCGTACGTATAAACAAAGACATCACTTTCAAGTGCCACAATATAATCCAATGCAGCAAGGCGATTCTGATATGGCTTGAATGGTTCTAACTCTTCTACAGTTGCTAGAGTAGAATGACTAAAGACATTTGGGAATTCTGCTTGAAAGGCTGCCAAGCTATTGCTACCATATATTTCTCCTGCAACTATATAGATAGTTGTAGAGGAAGGGTATCCCATGGCCTTGAGAAACAGAGCTGCTTCTCTAGGAGACATTGGACATCCCCCCTGAAGTCGCCGTTCTGGGCTATCTATCTCCTTCTCCTTCCAATGTTGGACTTTGTACCTCATTTCCCTGAGTTCCTCAGCTTCTTCTGCTGTAAGATTGTGGTTACAGCCAGTGAATGCAAGCATGTCTTTCTCGTACCTATTCAACATTGGCTTTATGTTAGTTGGGCTAATTTTGCAAATAAGAATACCCTAATAATAAGTACACACCAAAAGGATTATACCTTAAATGCAGAGCAACATATGGCTCGCTATTATTCCTTAGTCTATCAACCATTATTCTGCCAAGGTCCTCAATTTCCTTAGAGTACAGGAGAGCCTCATAATTGGCACGGCATCTTAGCCTCTGAATGGAGGTTGCAAGGCCATTGTTAGCTATTCGTGAATCAGTGTGGGTAAACTTCATTACCTTATGCTTCTTTAACAGGGAGGTCATCTCACCTCTGTAGTAACTAGCCTGAAAATGAAGGGCCTAAGCTGTAATTTCAATTAACAGAGAAATGAAGCAAAACATTGTAATTCCAATAGAGAAATGAATTAAATCATTGTCCAGGGGAAAAAAGAACTCCATAGCACTATTTTCAGACCTTCGACCAGGAGATAGGAGCCTTTAAAAGAGGCTTCTTTCCTGCCAATTCAGGTGGCAAATACTCTACTACGTCAACATCATCCTTCAGGGCTTCCATGAAGTGCCTCCAGTCAAAAATGTCTTTAAAAGTGCTGCAGAAGTATTACCAAATTGATTTCATTTAAACTTGTAAAAATTACAAATCTCTGGCAAGATAACTATAATCACCGAATGTAATACCTTGGATCTGTCCAAAATGAATCGTGATCAAGGGAAGGAAGGACAAGAGTTGCATTCATTATCTTTGCAACAGCAACCATATCACAAATCTGCTCATATCGATGTAGGAATAAGAAATCACAATTCTGTTCATTTTGAGACAACAATTCTCTAGAATTTTATCTACTATATATGGTGAACAGTAAAACTCACTCCTGTTCTCATTTGATTTAATCCACCATTGGCATGAACAAGAAGATACCCATTTGTTCTTTGAGCCTCTAAAACAAGTATGAAATTCCAAGAAGATGAGAATAAATAAGACAAAAAATTGATCAGGCGCAGATGTGCTTGACAAGTCTAGGAGTAGGACTTTGGAGCTTACTCATTTGTTTTCTTGGCCTAGATATGCATTGATAGTAATTATCGCTATTGGGTTTCATCCAAATTTCTGGAGCCTGTAAACAAAAATATCACACCAATTAAAAGCCAACCAGCTAGAGTACTTCGTGATTTATTAAGAACTTGGAAATATTTTACATAGATTCAGTACAACTGTGACTTCAATAGAAAAATGGTAAATGTAAAATCCAAAGGCCAAGCGCTAAAACAACTATCAACTAACTGTATTTTGAAAGCAACCCATATGCCTATATGCATATATACAGTGAATAATTTTGTCCATAGTTCATATAAGCCACCCCACAAAATCCAAATTCAATGTAATAGCTGCGACCCACTCATTCTTGCCAGTCAAATTACTGCAACAAAGCATCGCCAGCCATAAGCCATTCAAAATCCGCCACAACACAAACTATTTTTTTAAGGAGAAAAATCCAATCCGAAAGAGCAAAGAAAGGAGAAATTAACAAAGAAAAGTTGTTATTATATTGCGGACTAATAAATAAAGTAATAATAAGTAAACAAATAAATTTACAGGAATTTCACTGAATTATAATCAATTTATTGATAAGCTGCTTAAAATCTAAAAACTTCTTTTTCAGCCTATCTCCTATGTGAATTATCACACAATCAGTATTTTATTTAGGTTCCATTTCCCTTAATTTTAATTTAAATATAATAATAAAATTACTGGAATAAGAGTCTTTTTATCATATTAAAAACATATTTAATAAATAAACAAACACTTAATTTTTTAAAACAAAGATATTGATAATGACAATAACTTTTATATTCATAAAACCAACTTTTGATATCAGTCTTACTTTCCTGGAAAATTTTTGCATTCATACGTTCGCGGATACGTATAAAAGACATCAATATGAAATTCAATATCAATACATATAAGAGTATTTCTGTTCATTCGCAGCCAGTGAAAAATGAAAATACAGCAAAACTATATATATATAGATTTCTGTTTCTCGGGAAACAAACAGAAAGTAGAAAATGAAAACATAAAGATGGAAGATTTGACTTACAGGAAATTTTTCCAAAACGCGTTTTGGCATGGAGGCTGCATTTTCTGTGACAACACGTTGAGCCATGGCCCAATCTTCTTTAAAAGTCTGTAGAATCAAAAGTCCATTCTCTTTCTTTTTTTCCACCTGGTGGTCCAAAAACGAAACCTTAACGAACACCGATATGACCGCCATCAAAATGAGAGCAGCGAAAATTTTACGGCCCAAATTTTTACCGGATCTCAAACTCTGCGACATCGTTGCCGTCCAATGGCAACCTTCCTCGAGTCCAAGCAGCCAAGTCTCGGGTAAAAAAAAGAATAACTTCCTGCGAAGAAACAGATACCTGATCACGGGATGATGATGGTGGTGGTGATGGTAGTGGTGATGGTGATGGTGGGGCCCAATGGAAGAGCCGTTAAGATTGTCTACTTCCTCACCAGATATAACATCATAATAATCGGGGAAGGTAGAAATCTTGTAGTCGGTGGCATCAACGCGTCGTCTAGTAGCGGTGAGGCCAGGGTGGCTACTTGGACTAACGTTGGTGGATGAGGCAGCGGTGGGACCACCGGACGACATTGCCATCCGGGAAAATCAAATCCCAACGGAGCGAGAAAAAAAATATATAAAAATAAAAGCTAAGGATTAAAAAATATATATATATAAATATAAAAGCTAAGGATTAAAAAAAAATGGAGAGAGAGAGAGTAAGCCGTTAAAGAGTTAGTGTATGTTTGTGAAAGGTTTAGTTCCGGTGAGAAAGAGGAATTCCGAAATCTAAGGAGAGAAGAGCTGCGAATTCATTCCATTTGTGATTTTGGGTATGTTTTTAGACTTTTAGTTGCTAAATTATATATATATATATATATATATATATATATCTATATGCTAATATCTTCAATTCCTCTCTCTCTCTCTCTCTCTCTCTCTCTAATAATTTGGAGGCATGTTCTTGTTAGGAGGGTGTGCTTATATAGAAATCATAATATGGGATTTTTTAAATGACATAAATGCCCTTCTATTGATAATTACGTGTGTTCAATTATTTCGATATATTGGTAAATTTGACTCCAAATGTATCTTATATATTAGATTTCAATTAAAATTTGAGTTTCACACTTCTTATACATTTTACTTCTCATGTAATAATCATATCATATTTATTTTATTTTATTTTATTTATCAAGCGAAGGATTATTCAGGTCCTACGTTTTATATTTTAGAATGTATTTAATTTTAAATGTTTAATTATTTTAAATAATTTAATATTTAAATGATTTTTTTGGAGGAAAAAAAACTTCAATAACAATTAATGGTGAATAGATTAGAGAGAGGTGCAATGATAAAGTTGGAGTGAAATAAAAAGTGGCTAAGACGTAATAGCAAATAAAAAGGAGATTGAGAAATCGGAAAAATAGATCTAAGTGTTGAGATGTTAATATTCAATTTGAGTAGAGATGTCTTTGTCTACAAGCGATGAACGAAATTTATTCATTAATAAAATTATTAAATGTGATTTTTGATAGGAGACTATATTTAATATTTTTAGAATCAAATTGATTAAAGAATCGGTGATGGTAAAAGGTTAACGATTCAATCGGGATTAAATCAATATATATATATATATATATATATATATATATATATATATATATATATATATATGATGAAAATAAATATAATATAATTATAATTAAATCAATAATTTATAAAAAATTATATTTTTTATGGTGTCAATTCAATTCAATAAGTAAAAAATTATATATATAGTAAATTTTGGATATTCACTTACTTAAATATCTATTCACACAATAGGATAACATGTAATATAGTTATAATTTTGACGTTGGGTAAAATTAAAATAAAATTATTATAGTTTTTTTAATTTTTTTTAAGTCAAAACGACGTCATTTTTCTTAATAAAAACGAATTTGTTTTGATAAAAAATAAAATAAAAAAATAAAAAGTTGACTGGTCCGAACCAGAAAAATCAATGTGATTTTATCGATTTATCGGTTAATCAGTTAGTTTATCAATTTTATCCGGTTCTTTGAGAACGGATAATAAAATTTGACCGACTTGATCCTTTGTTTTGTTTTTTATTTTTTCGATTCAGCCTGATTTTGATAACCATGGCTAGTCTCCCAATTAATTAATTAATTAAATTATTAACCCCCAAAGTTAATTTGACTTGGGTTAATTAAGTATGTTAATTACTTATTTTTGACTTATATTTATGTGAATATTAAATATTCTTTCTTCTTCTTTTTTTTTTTAGTTTAATATTTCCCAAAATAACAATTTATAACTACTTTAAAGTTGTAAATATTATATAACTCCAAATGCAACCTAATTTTTTATTACTTATTTTTGTTCATATATGAATTTTCAATCAAATAATGAATTCTTCTAATTAATGCTGCATATTTACACAATGATCGTACGTACAATTAATAAGAATGACCTAATTCTCACTTTAAATGTATCACATTTTATATACAATGCATGTTCATCTGTCTCTGGACAATATATATACACTTAATGATTATGTAGAAAAATAATTAATTTTTTTTTACATATATATATAATTACATGAATTTGAAAAAAAAAATTAATTTGATTTTAATAAGAGAATCTTACATAAATAAATAAATAAAAATTTATTATATGATCTTAATTAAATTAAATTATAATCAATAAAATGGGAATAAATCTATTTATAGAGCCAACACTATAAGGTTACAAAGTATATATATATATTAAAAAAAGGCATGCAAAAACTTCAAATTACAACATACAAAAACAGAAATGAGTCGACACCACTAATATCACGAAGCAACTAAATTGTGTTTATATAATGAGGATCCCTAAGGACTTGCCCTTATCGTATAATTTAGTATTTACCAACCAATCTGCTAAAAAAACTATTTTTTTATTGTTTCATTAATTTAATTTAATGGGAGACATATATAAAATTTATATTATACTTCAAAGTTTAATGTTATATCATTATGTCTAACATATTATTATTATTATTATTATGATATAAAAAGTTAATTTTTATTTATAATCTTACATCAAGGATGAAACTTATATCAATAAAAAGATAAGTACTTTTTTTAATAAAGTTAACTAAAATATATTTGCGACATTTTTGTGATGTTTTTTTTTTGGTAATTTCCTTTTCCTTAACATTCATTTCAATTCGATTGTGCTAATAATACTATAGCTACGAGCCTAAAATTACAAGTGACGTTCAAGTGCTTATCAAAAGGAAGTTACCTTTAATTAAATATTGGAGCCAAATTTATTTATTTCTTATTTAGTACTGTACCACATTTTCTCTCAAATCAAAAGGGTTTACTTCATTCACTTGTTCTGAAGAAAAAAAATAAATTAAATATTGTATTATCTTGAATTAAAAGTTAATTCATTTTTTCCTTGTTTTACAATTAAAAAATTGAATATTATTATTTGAGTTAAATTAAATGAATTTTTTAGTGATACAAATAATACTTTTTTTTATCAAATTATGTAATAAACCCAGCCCTTTTTTTTTATTGTTGGCCAAAAAAATTAAAAAAATTATTCACTGTAAAAGGGTAGTGAAGACATTTAAAAAAGAAATACAAATTCCTTATTTTATGCGGCGAAAATTTCAGAAATGACGGTACAGTGGAACGTTCCTCGGTATTCGCTCTTTCAGAAACTACATGCCTCCTGTCACTTTATCATTTGACTCGCTACGCTAACTTTTCAGATTTTTACGTCTTTTTTGTCATTTTACTTTTCAGTGCGAGGCAACAACCTATATCTGCAATCTCTGAGCCTGCTTTCCCGGTAGCCGTTTGATTTCATCATTATGGGCCCACAACAAGGCGACAACCGCAATCGCTTAACTTGTATTATAATGATATGCGATAATATCTACTAAAGACATGGGATTTTAATGGAGATGAGAGTATGAGTATGATACAATATAATATGATAGGTGACGAGGTACTTGGCTGTGTCGAGTAATTTTTTTTTGGTGTCTGGTGTCAATTAAAAATTTAAAGGATTAAAATATAAAAAATTAATATAAATTTTTTATGTATCTCATTTATTATTTTATATTTTTTATATATTATATTATATTTTTTAAATTGTTTTAATAATTAATATTTTTATATAAATATGTTATATATGGCTCATACCGAAATAAAGAGACAAATGCTGAAGCGGAGCGACAACATTTGTCCAATCGAAAAATATATTAGTTGTGTGCGGGTTCGATTAGTCCCCGCAATATGATATAGGGTAATTATATAATTATATCATGAGTTATATATAAATATATTTGTAACCCTAGATGACTACTTATCTTTCTAAATAATAATAATTCAGCCACTCTGCTCCCGAAGATGTAGGCACATTACCAAACCTCATTAATTTTTGTATTTTTTATCTTACTTTTTTACTTGATCGTTTTTATTTTTGTATTTCTATAACCTGTTTCTCAACAAAATAATATAGCGGATGATGAAAAATATAAGACAATGACAAAAAATCTTAACTGAGAGAGAACCTTAATAAAGCTTAATATAATAAAAATTGCAACCTTGCATGTTATATTTTTGTTTTTATTTTTTTCTTTTTAAAAATTAAAAATTGATACGTCATTTAAAAAGTATAAATATTCTTTCAATATATTTAAATAAAAGTATCACAATAATACATATATTTATACACTATTTATATAAAAAAAATAGTATATTTTATCTACATAGTTGATATTTTTATTTTCAGATGATCTATTTATAAATAAACACATTTGAACATATAACTTAATATTAAGTATGTATATGATATGAATAATAAATTTAAATCTCATCCTTCATTTCTAAATTATTTATAAACATTTAAGGAAGATTATTCACAAAGTTACAAAATTATCATCCAAGTCAGGACTAGATCCATAAAATAGGGGTTGGGATTTAGATGCAAGAGTAGTGATAATACATATCAGTAGATCTCCAATCTCCATACACAAAGACAAAAATAAAAAATAAAAAATTACTAATTTGCATAAGATATAGTAGTCAAGGGATAGGGGTGAAAACCCTGAAAAAGTTACACGGGAATTGAATGGGTCTCCACTTTCCACTCCTTCCAGCCAACCCACCAATCTGTACATTGATGAAATCACCTTGTCAACGGCTCAAAACTCCGTTTGGTATTAGTTTTAATGAGAATGATTGGTTGTTTGCTCTTGGAAAGTTCCTGAAGTGGGTCCAAGTAGAAACTGAAAGAGAAAATGAAAAGACAGAGAAAGAAAGAAAAAGGAATTTGATGGAAATTAATTACTAAAACACAGAATTTAGAACAGACGGTGGTGCGTCTGTGTTGGCTTTTTAAAATCCTTTTTTTTTTTTTAATTTTTAAAAATTATAATATTATAGTATTTATTGTAACAAATCAATAGACATATTTTTTATATAAAATAAAAATTAAATAAATTTAAAAATATATATTAAAAGTATATTAAATTTAAACTATTATATTTTAACGATTTATATTTAACACACTTATATTATATTTTTTGAATTCATTTGATTTTTGTTTTATATAAAAAATATGTCATTAAATTAATTACAATAAATACTATAATATTATGATTTTTAAAAATTTTTACAAAAATTTTTGATCTCTAAAAAATAAATATAATAGAAGCTACTGCATTTTGGTATAACAACTCCTCAACCTGGTACATTTTCAATAATTTTAATAGGTTAATTATAATTTTCTCTTTGTAGAATAACCTAATATATTAAGTCTCTCTGATTTTTTAAAAATATATTAATTTCCTCTGACGAATGTCATAATATACTATTAGACTATTTTTTCTAAATTTATTATTAGTCAACCCTATAAAAATAGTAAAAAGATATAAATGTCCTTATCCTTTATTTTTAATTAATTACATTCTATTTTTGCTTTAATTTTTTTTTTAAGGTTAAAAATTTTATTTTCATATTTTTGATAAATTTTAAAATAAAAATATTTTTTAAAAAATATTTTTATTTGTTATTTTTTATTTTAAAAAATAATTTAAGAAGAAATTAAATTATTTCTTTTTAAATTTTTTAATACAAATAAAAAATTTAATTTCATATTTTTAATAAATTTAAAAATAAAAAGTAAAAAATATTTTTATTTTTTATTTATTATTTTTTAAAAAATAAAATAAAAATATTTGTTAAATATTTTTAAAAAATATTTTTATTTTTAAATTTGTTAAAAGTATGAAAATATATTTTTTAATATAAAAAAAATTTAAAATAAAAATAAAATATAATTAATTAAAATTAAAGGATAAAAATATTTTTATCTTTTTACTGTTTTTATAAAATTGACTAACAGTTGACTAATGGTAAAATTGGACGGAATTGCATAGTAATATATTATAACATTTATTAAAAAAAGTTAATATATTTTTTAAAAATTAAAAAAATTTAGAATATTTGATTATTTTACATACGAAAATTATAATTAACTTTTTAATACCTGACCAATACCAGTTTGGCTATGGGCCACACAAACAGGTCTTATTCCCACTGTCATCTTAACTCTCTAAACTTCATTTCGCCACAACAAATTAAATTGATAAAGATTCATTTTATTATTATGGCTTAATGATAAAAAAAAATCTATTTACTTTAATAATAATTTAAATTTTTATCAATTAAATGATCAAATTATTTAAAATAAAAAATATATATATTACGTAATCGATGGTATCTTTTCTATTATTTTTGGGATATAAAGTATTCTGTTACAACTTTAATACTGGGATAAGCGCCAAGCAGCATATAAACCATGTGGAAATGGAAAAAACAAAAAAAAAAAAAAAAAAAAGGAGAAAAAAGAAGAAGAAAGAAGACAATCCGCGTGGACTCTTGTTCCTTTTATATCATTCCCTTGTTTTCTAATGCACAAAGAAGATTGCATGAGAAATCTTGAAATTAGGAGGTTTCACTTTCAACTTCTAACACTTTTGTTATTTGATTATTATTATTTCATTCTACATAGTTATTTATTTATTTATTTGTAATTTTTATATTCATATTCTATTCATAATAACTTTTAAAATTTTTTATTATATCAATGATTGATAATTCAAAATTAAAATTTGATCCCTATTTTTATTACATATTTGAAAAATCGGTCATTATCATTAAATTATGCTTAATTGACATTGTGTAACTATGTTTTTATATTATTTATTTATAGATTATGTTATAAATTATGATATCTGCATTAAACTAGATTAAAAAATATTTTCTCAAAAAAATTACAAAAAAAAACAGATAATTGAGTACTGCGTATTTCTGGTTTAGGTTGACAATAATAAACTATACAAATGCAATAGAAACATGTCCTGTCCATAAGTTAATCCTTACATATATATATATATATATATGGTACAGTCAAATGTTAGGCATATTAAAAGTTGGTCGTATTACTGACTATTCAGTATTACTATTCTTTTCAGTATTGCGCATTGCTTTTCCATGACAGCTTGTGATGCATACACAAATCATGAACCCTAAAAATTTTATTCAAATTGCACTCAAAAACTTGAATAATTTACGTAGCTAATCAAGCTAAGTTTAAATATTATAACGTGCAATATGAGTGCTTCAAAAATATAATGGAATATTCAAATTTTATATAATAATTTTAAGTTATAAATACACTATTAAAGATACAATAAATCTTTGAACATGAGATAGCCGCGACTCTTTCACCAATTAAAAGCAAAGAACTCCCACACATGGCAAGCATATAAAAACATACAACTCCTTTTTACTTATTCACCTCCCAAACCCAAAAAAAGGAAAGAAAGAAAAACATATATTCCATGCCTCACTATAACTTCAACCATTCCAAGCAAGGACATAGTCCCCAGCAAAACCTCGAAGGGTAGTAGTCCTTTAAGTAGACCTCCCTGCTGTAACCAATTATATAGAAACTAAAGGAGCGACGACGATGAACCAGGGTTACACGTGTCACTGGCACCACAGAGATGGTATGCCTCTCACATATAACCCTGGCAGTGGCAGGTACAGAAGGCCTCTCTGCAATTACTTCAGAAGAAAATTTATTAAGGAAGAATGAGTCGGCAAAATAGGCTGGAGTGCATTGATATGCTTGTGTGTTGCACAACTGGACCCCTTTGGCTCTATGAAAGACCTCATCTGGAACTGATGCTGCTCCACTTGTCGCGCTAACTTTCCGAGTTGAAAGAGTCTTCCTATTAACAGAAAAATTTGCATTCATTATAATTTTGATGATTCAAATCAGGCGCAAACAATCATAAACCTACACTTAAAGATGCTAGTTGTACTCATGCCACAATAGCACATGGCGGTAGTTAAAGAAACCATTCATTTCTATGGAGAAATCTGATGAAGTCACCCTAGTATGTACCAAGGAAATACGGAAATATTATTCATAGAATCGTAAATATCCAGACCAATTCAAATGATGGGCGGTGATAAGTTTCAAAGTTCCAGCAGACCTTTGTTATTTGAGATTGTTTTGAGAATGGCATTACCTTACGATTTATAACTAAACAAATTAATTTATCAGTGAGAAAAAGAGGGCAATGTTTTTCTTGATGTACTTTGTTGTTGCCTCCATCCCTGTACAGCCAATGACATCAAAGTACGAAGCATGGTTGATACAACCTCTAATAAGAAACAAGCAATAACCTTGATGAAAAGAATATGCCAACACATTTGGACACAAGTATATTAGCAAAATACAGTATACTTACCATCTAACAATGGCAACACTGTATGTCAAAAGAGAGCCACTTCCATGACATTTCTCACATTTTATTAGTCCATGAGAACCACAAGTTGCACAAGGAATCTTCCCCTTGCCAGAACAATGAGTACATCTGCAAGGGAAAAATACTGTGAAGACTATAAGCATTTCTAAGCAAGAGATTATCAGAAGTTACAAATTTAATAACAGCTAAAGAGTTCCAACACCAACAGTGAAGGTGCTATGACGACTCAACAGCAGGAAATGTTAGGGCCAAATGCCAATGTTTTACTTTTAACTCAAGTTATGTAGTACCATCTATTTGAAGTCAGTGATGTGAATTAGAAATATTAAAACTATTTGGTACTTGGAACTGGATAGCTGTCCAGATAAAGTCCAGTGTGACTTCATAGAAAGAAAGCCCAACGTAGAATAAACGTACATTGTGTCAGATCCATCTCTATGAGCAATTAAACCCCTGCCATAGCAGGAAGGGCATTGAGACATCTGATTCTCCTTATAAACTCCAGGCTCTTTGTTGGCATTACAAGTAGGACACATGATATCTCCCCTTCCATTACAATCTGCAGAACTTATTCAAGGCTGTGTCAGAACTCAGAAGTCAATAATGACCTACGTCATTGAAATAAGGACAACGCAGGTGAAAGATTACTTCAATTGTTAAACAGAAAAAAGCTATGAAGACAAAAACAGAACAAGAAGTAAAAGAAATAGCATTAGCATTATTCCAGTATTATTACCTGTGCATTTCTCGATAATTTCAGAATGAGGAATTTTAGTCTGTGTTTCTTTATGAGGAACAAAGAGAACAGGGAATTGAGATCTTAGATCTAGTTCCCACACGCCAAGTTCAGTCCCCTTGTCTTTTCCATCAATATTGCCACCACCAAAAGGTTTTGTTTCAATTATGGTTTCTCTCTCCTCTATGAATGTGTCTAGAGTTCCCACATATACATTGCAGTCTTCCACTGCATGAATCTTCCAAGTCCGAGCTGGACGACTTCCCCAACAGCAACGATGACCAACATGATCAATAAGCAACTCCCGTATCTCAACCTCGTCCAATATTTGCCTGCATTTAGATCATTCATTTGATAAGAATGTGGCTTATCTGATTTCACCATGCAACATTACATGAATTTGATGAAAGTTTGTCACATGAAAAGTTGTATATTTAAGTAATCTGAATACCTGATGTATGAAAGTTTCACTTAAACAAGTACATTGTATATATGCAAATATTCTCAAATCTCCAATAGAAAGAGAAGGTTAGGGAGTAAAAGTTTGATTAGTTAATTATTGCTTTATAGTAAACCATCTATATTACTTTTACCAAACATAACATAGTAATAAGATACGAGGATGAGAATTGAGAAAAACTTAGAATCATATATACTAGATTACAGCAGCTTCTTCAGGAGCAAAAAGCAGAGCTTTTTCTCAAGCAGCTCATGGCTCCTGGCCTAAGAAACTCATCACCCCTCTTTACATACTATAGCAACATTCTCACATCATAGCATGCTCATATTGCAGGAATATTCTAGCTTGAACCTATAATAGTATGATAAGCAGCCTATTTAAAGCTCAAAAAAAAAATCCATTGAAGTGAAAGTCTTACAGTAAAAAGAAAAAAAATCACAAGCTATTTGGTGTAAATTGCAAAATTCATCCAACTAGTCAATTAAGTAACAGAGCAGGTCCAAATAAAACCCATAGTATCAAACAATCAATTAAGGTGAAAATTATTGCTCTTACCCTCGAAAGTCAGTGATTTTTCCACCATATTCTCCTCCATATCCACCTTGATAAACAATGACTTGCTCTACAAAAAAGTGACATCCAATTTAACAACATAATAGGAAAACAATATATAGGGGGGAAACTATCTTATTTGCTCAATCCCAGCAATGATACAACATTGATCACCCTAAAAAAAAAGCCTAAGCAACATTTGCAATGTTTCTCGAAGAATTTGTACCATTAGGATCGGGCTCGGGCGAACTGATCAAGGCAGCATGAAGCGAAGGCGGGTAGCGATCGGAAGCCGACGCTGATCGAATTTCTTCGACGCTGACTTCAGTTCCCGCCAAAGAAGCGGTGGGAATTACGGAACCAGTTCGGCCCACATACTGATAAGAGCTCCATTTCTCGCTTTCTTTCTCTCCCAATTCACTCGTTTTCTCTATTAATCACATGAAATAATTAGAGAAAGGATAAAAGAAATATATATTATTAGAATTGAGAGAGAGAAATTAGAAAGTGTACCTGAAAGCAGAGGCTCCTCCATTTTTGGTCTGTGAGACTCAAATTCGAAAAACCAAACACTATTAAATAGATCCGCAAATTCAATTTCCTTCGCCAGTAAGAAAGAAAATCCAAAGTCAAATACCTATCAATCAGAAACCCGACAAGCCGCTATCAGTCAGGTCGGGCACACTCGTTTAAATTAAACGGGTTTAATTTCGCTCCAAATTGTTAAAATTGTATGGATTGGTTGAATAAGAAAAATGAGAATTGAATTACAAATTGATTTGATTAATTTTTAAAAAATCATCTCTTAAAATAAGTTAAAAAAAATTATAAACTGACTTATTAATTAATAAATTAATTAAATTGAATTAATTTTTTATTTGAACAGGTTAATTTTTTTAATTTTTTTAATTTTTGATAAAAATAATAAATAATAAATTATATTTATTTTTATCATATATATAATAAATATTAAATTATATATATATATATCAATTTTTCAATTTAACTGGTTATCGAGTTTTTGATTTTCTAATTTTTTATTTTTATTGATTTTTTATTTGGTTGGATTCTGAAAATATTAGTTAAAACAAAAAGTTAAGGCAGGTCGACTCACGTGTGAACTATAAATTGGGCCTCAACTATATATAGGCTACTTATTAATGGGCCAACGTGAGCCCAAGTTTGTCTCCTTGTCTACGTGTGTTAATCAGAAGGGATCCACTAGCTAGCTTGCTGATCAACGGTCTTCAGCATTATTATTAAAACCGAATCAGATTCGCAGGTGGAATAAAAAAAATAGAAAACTGAATTAAGAATTGATCCTATCATCTCTTAAAAAATTGTTCCTAAAAAAACAGTAAATTAATTGAATTGGACCGATTTTTCGATTCAAAAAAATCAAAATTATTTTTTATTTTTTTTAAATTTTAAATTTTTTTATTTTTAATCAAAAATAATAAATATTAAATTATATATATGTTAATTTTTTTTACTTAATCGATTCGATTCTAATTAAATTTTGACTTTTTAATTTTTTATTTTCACCGATTCTTTAATAATCCCATTTTGAAAACATGTCTTCAACCAAAGAAACATTAGTAAACTTATAAGCTCTCACCAGTAAGAATAAACCACTCGGCTAAGAAGTTGAAGGCTAAGTAAAAAGCGACGTATACTTGGAATCACGGGAAGATGAGGTAGATTACAACCCTCATACAACATATGGTGAATTCTCAGAAGGCCTCGATGTATTCATATCTAGAACTAAGTGAGAGGGGACGATTACTGCATTTTTGCAGCTCTTTTTGAAGAACCGCAAGAAGGACCTGAAGCGAACCATGAAAGATGTCCTTTATATATATATATATATATATATATATAACCTGAAGCGAATCATGAAAGATGTCCTTTATACATATATATATATATATATATATATATATATGAATCATCCATTTTCTTTTAAAAGTGCTGTTAGGGTTTTCGTCCACCGCGGACCAGAGAAACAGAGCCAAAAATGTTGAAGAGCCGCCAAGGAGAGAATGTCAGGTTTTGAACCAACTCTTTCTCTGAATTTTTTTCCACCCCTTGTTTTTCTACATCTATCGGTATTACCATTTTGAACAATTGGTCTAATTTTCATTTCACAGACTCTATGTTCGAGGAACTATTCTCGGATACAAGAGGTAAAGAAGATTACTTTCTTCACTTACCGTGGGATTTTACTTGTTTTTGTTTTTAGTTTTTTATTGATACTTATAGGATTTTGTCTGTTTTTGTTTGGATTTCAGGTCCAAATCGAACCAGTGCCCAAACACATCGCTGATACAGATCGAGGGCGTGAACACCAAGGAGGAGGTAGCATGGTACACTGGTAAGCGCATGGCGTATATATACAAGGGCAAGGTGAAGAAGAATGGTACCCATTATCGCTGCATTTGGGGCAAAGTCACCAGGCCTCACGGTAACAGTGGTGTTGCTCGCGCCAAGTTCAAGTCTAACCTGCCTCCTAGATCTATGGTAAAGCCGTAAAGGAATTTGCTTTTTTTTATTCAGTAAGTTTGGTTGTGGATATAACAGTGTTTTGTTATTTTTATTTTTATATTTTTTATTAAATCAGGGTGCCAGGGTTAGAGTCTTCATGTATCCCAGCAACATATAAGGTACCATTGTCTAATTTTACTCTGTCTTTTTCTTCCGAATTTTAGTTCTTAATTGATGGGATTGACTCTAGTTGTTACTCTAGCAAATTGATGAGGTAGTTTTACTTATAATCCACTTTTGGTAGGTATTACATTTATAATTTCTGTTAGATTATCTTGCCTTTTGAGTTAAAAATCTCATTTGCAAATTTTAGTATAGCTTAGAAGTTGTCGTCTACCATTTCATCCATGGCTTAATTTTTCAAGAGCTTCTCATGGTATCAGATGGTGCTAACCTGTCTTCTTGGTTCGCATCTGTCATTTAAATGTCAACTAATTGATAAGAGGCTGTCAATTGATACTGTAGGCTTTGTTCTTCTTCATTATTGACTGGAATCTAATTGTTGCTGGTAACCCATTGAAAAGGAAGTAATACAAATTTGAAACACATGGATCAGACATACTGTATTCTATTGTGTTTTTATTTATCAGATGGTTCATGCTTGTAATTGGTTCTAAGAACATCTCATTTGTTCATTGATATGGTTCTCAGTTTTTGTTTTCTTTTTCTTTTTCTTTACAGTGATATGGTTCTCAGTTCATTTTTATATGGTGCATGCAAGATGAAATTGGATTTGGATCTTGGCGTCCTATAAAGTTTGAGTTTTTAGATTTTGTATTCAGGAGTAATATTAGCTAGAAGTTCTATCATTTTGTGTTACGGTTTTTGGAACAGTTGTGATGATATCTACAAATTTATTTTTGGCGCTGAAACCTTTGATCTCATTAAATTTATGCTTATTAAACAATGAATCTCAAACAATTGCACACAAATTACCTTTTAGGAATGAAACAATTGTATCCGCTACAGAAACTATGATTTTGCCTAACGAATCCAAGACTGCAAACCCAAATATCCAATGGTGGAAAATCACCTCGACTGAGTAGTGTCTGCTAGTGGATATGACAGCATAGAATGCGAATAAAGGGCAATTAATGTTTGCAAGAGTTTCTTTAAGCGTTTGCCCATACAGCTTTCCAGTTTTAAACCTCTCAAAGTTTTTTTTATCAGTGTCCACCAAGCAAAACATTAGAATAGGCACGCTGAATTACTTGCTAATCCGGTAAAACATTGGAAGGAAAGGGTTGGCTAGGGGGTTAATTTCTATTAGCCATTTGAATTGAAGGAATTAAATAATTAAAGACGAATTATATATAATATTACTTTTTTCAATTTTTCTAATTTTTTATAATCATAATATGTGAGCGTTTGGCAACTTAATTAAAAAGCTTCAAAATCAAGTTTTATTGAGAAGATTGGATTTTTAAGTCAATTGGTTGAGTTTTTTTTTTAAGCAGTAAACTGATATTTATTTTCAATTAAATTTTATTGACAATCTATTTTAATAATATTTTTATTTGACAGTAAAATTCTAATTTAAAAATTGGGTTGTCAAATACATGATAATAAAGTGATTATAATTTTTTAAATCACTCGTAAAAAAAATAAATAAATAAAAAACTATGAATTTATTTTTTTGGGAGCAATGAAATTTGCATTTATAGGACATTAAGAATTAATGCTTGGGAAGGCCAGCATCATATGCAATTACAATAACAATATTTGCATGCACAAAGTACAAATTAATAAATAGGAGATCGCATTTCATCAATGCCCTTTAGCTGAAATGATAATAGCTGTAATAGTAATTATAATGGCCTGCACAAGAGAAATATTCTTACTGTTAGCAGCCATAATAAATACATAATTTTTTTAAATTCAATAAATTTTTTGAAATTCAACTCATTTCTAAATTTTTATTTATTTATTTATTTATCTGAATCATGTTGTATTTCTTAATCAATATTTTTTAGATTTAAAAAAAAACCTTAAAAACAATATAAAATGTCTTAGAAAAGAGAGCTTACAAGTTCGAATATGATAGGGATCCAATTAAATTAAAAATGAAAAATCAGTGAAATCAAAGCTTAATGATTGGTGAAAAATACTCACGAAAATAGTGCATGTAGTATATCCTGCTCTCTCACGGGGATCTATCTTGGTACAAAATAGAATAATTGTCCCAATATACCAAGGGATGCCACAAAGAAACCAGCCAAGTATAAACCTTCATAAGGAGAATAAAGGGAAAATAAATAAATAAAAGGCATAGGACTCCTAGTAACCATTAAGAAATAAAATTATTGAAAAAAAAATGAAAGGTCGCAAACAAAAAATATAGCTAAAAAATGAAATTTATGAGAACTATGCCAATGATTATTATTGAAAAAGCTTAGAGATTTAAAGATAATTAAGCTTAATATACTAAACCAATCACTTTAATGGCTTAAAAAATTAACTCAGATTTTCTATCTTATTTAGTGTCTCGTCCTATCTTCTGTTTCATATATTTTTTTGTGCATTATATTATTAATAAAAAAATATTTACTACGAATATATTTTAAAAAAAAGTGACGTGACACTCACAAATATGAATGAGATATGAGATCTAAATTGTTAAAAAATAACTCTTACCTTAATGAGTATGATGATGTGATTATTTAAAATTTCTATAAAATTAGATGTTAAGCTTTAAATTTAAATTAATAATAATAATTAATTTTCAACTCTTAAATGATAAAAATATATTCCACATAACAATTTGAGAATTTGTGTTCTAAGTTTGGCTACAATTAACAATAATATGAAAAGTTGTATATACAATTGACGAAATAAAAAATAAAATGACTATTTATTTATACAATTAACCATAATTGCAAATTCTATAAAAATTTAAACTTATTTCCCTCAAAAACTTAACAAGAATCAAATATTTGTTGCTTTTTAAATTAACAAAGGAAAAGAATTGAATTTGTTAGTTGTATGAACAAATATTTAGTCACTTACAAGCACCAGCCAGCACCGATACCACAACATGGAAGACTTGGAGGCCCTGATTCAACAACTAGAGGAACAGGATAAACTGAAATGGAAATCATAATGTAACTAAATTTTCCTTAAAACAATGTATTCAAATTAGTAAGAAAATTTTATTTTCAATTATTAATAATAAATGAATAAATAAATTTATTCAAACAAATTTTATACTATCTTACCCACAATATTGACCAAACCAAAAAAACTGAAGTATATAGAGAAACACGAAACTGCATTTTAAAATTAAATATAACAATAAATAAGTCTTAATCCCAAATTCATCCTAAGACTTTGTTTTTGAAAAAATATTTTTCAAAAAATTAATTTTATGTTGTTTGGTTATAATATTAAAAATTAATTAAAAAATTTTAATTTTAATTTATATGAATTTTATATTTTTAAATATTTTATTAAATATGAGAAAAATATATAAAAATAATAAAACCGATAATCAGTGATGATTGTTGTTACTTACCACAATTAGCATGTTTATCCGTAGTGAATATCATTGAGTTTATCAAAATCTAAAAAATGACTTTCCGTTTTGAAATAAAAAAATCATTTTCTTTGAAAAAGGATAAATTTTCATTGGTTAACTAATTTTTTTTATGCCTTCCAAATATCAGAAAATACAGGAAAATTTTAAATTTTTTTGCAAAACAAACAGAGATTAAAAATAAATATACAATGCACACCGAAATCTAACATAACAATAAATGTATAGTGTATATTTTTCTGAGTGATAAATACAAAATCGATTCCTCTGTCCCAATATATATATAAATATATATATATATGATTTGATACCTGGGACAGCTACTTGGGAAGAATTTACATATACATATGATTTGATACCTGGGACAGCTACTTGGGAAGAATTTACATATACATTGGTGTTAACAACGGACGTAGATGATGGAGCCAGAGGAGGAGCAGAATAATTGTTCATATCATATGGGTGCTGTGGAGGAGGATAACCTGAAATGGAAATGATAATGTAACTAAATTTTCCTTTAAAAAAATGTATTCAAATTAGTAAGAAAATTTTATTTTAAATAAATTTATTCAAACAAATTTTATACTATCTTACCACAATAAACAAACAAAAAAAAAATCAAGTATATAGAGAAACCCAAAACTACATTTTAAAAATAAATATAACAATAATTAAGTCTTAAATTTCAAATTCATTCTAAAAAGTCTGTTTGTTCTGTAGAAAATACTGTCTTTGGAAAATATTTTTCAAGAAAAATTTTAAAAAATATTTTCTAAAAATTAAATTTTACGGTTGTATGATTATAATATTAAAAATTAGTTAAATAATTAAAAAAATTTAATTTATAAGACTCAACATATTTAAACTTATAAAAATTTCATAATTTTAAAATTTTTATTAAATATAAAAACATACATGAAAATAATAAATTTATTTTTTACTGGTTAATAGTCATTGATAATGAATATCATTGATCAATATATTAATAAGTTTATGTTTATATATCAAAATCTAAAAAATGATTTCCCATTTTGGAAAGAGAGTAATTTTTCTGAAAAAAAAAAAATCTAAATTTTCATTGATCAGAAAAAACAATTTCCATTAACTAATTTTTTTGAAATGTTGCAAACATCAGAAAATACGAAAAATATTGTTCACAAAATTTTTTTTGCAAAACAAAGGAGACTAAAAATAAATATATGATATAATACCTGTGACAGTTGCTTCAGAAGAATTTCCATATACGTCGGTGTTAACAACAGGCATAGATGATGGAGCCAGAGGAGGAGCAGAAGGATTGTTCATAACATATGGGTGCTGTGGAGGAGGATGTTGATACACCTCATCTACAACAACTGTATTGTTTCTCTCTTCCACACTCATTGTTCAGATATATATTTTTTTCTCTTATATGAGCTTATAATTAGTTAAATTAGATGTTGAGGAGTAGGTTCGTTTTTTATACAATTGTATAAATTGTTCGTAAGGACATTTCCTGGGGACTGCAACTACGTGCCTTGCAATTGTAAATATCAATGATGGTGATGAGTTGTCGTTTCGCTTTTTCCAACTGTTTTCAACCAACTGTAAATTTTGATCATCAATAATTCACAATACGCCGGCCTTTATCTTGGTGATGGTGACCTTTCTGTTATTAAATTAAAATGTAATAAGGCCAATAAGGTGAAATTTGACTAATACCTCTAATTTTATGAAAAAAAAAAATATATTATATTAATAATTTAGTAATTAATTGTTTGTTTCTTAGACAATTTCTATAAAAAAAATTATTAAATAGAACGAGAATAAACTATTCTTATTCACATAAAAATTAATTTACATGAGTGTATTTTTATGTTAATTTATTTTATATGAATAAAAGAAATATGTTATCGTCTTATCTAATAATTTTAAAAAATTATTTTTAAAAGAATATATAATAAAATTTTGAAAAATTAATATTATTGAAACTCATGAATTTTATTAATTAAAAAAAATATTAATTAATTTATTAATTTAAATTGAAATTATAAAATATTATTATATAATAGAAATTATTAATTTATAGATAGTTTATTGTAGATAAAAGAAATAAGACAGCAAGCGTTAAGTGGAAAAGGCAACAATTTTCATTAGCCCATTAATAGAATTTTAAAAATCTATATAAAAACATTAAAGCTAAAAGAGCTTATATACTGTTGTTATGAACAGTATTCCCAAATCAATTTTGCTAGGCTCTTTTACCAATTTATACGTCAGAATTTGGTTTCTCTTTTTGTTATTTTGTGTGTGTTTTTTGGTTTTCTCCAACTTCTTTTCTTGCCATTTGTTAAATTTGTGTATAAATACTAGTCTTTTATTATACTTTCATCTATTTGCTGAGCCAGAAACAATTTGCTTTGTCAGGTATACCAAGGCAGTTGTTCAAAACGACGTTGTATTAGTCTTTCAAATTTTTATTTTCTTCTAAATACCTAGCTGTCTTTCTTAAGTAGTAAGCCTATTGGCTTATTGCCTTGCTTTAATCCCAAGTTTGTAACATTGATTTTGACAAATAATAATAATTTAAAAAAAAAAACTGGCTAATAGTTGCTTATTATCTAGGAAAAACAAAATTAAAAGAAGTTGCAATATTCATGGAAATTAAAATTTCAAATAAAATAGAGCAATTGGTTTTAAGAGAAAATAATAAAGCAATAGAGGAAAGTTTTTATGCTATAAAATTTTTGGGAAATTTAAATTTTCATATTGTATTGTTTATAATTTTTATTTTTTTATCACATAGAAAAATAAAAAATAAAATATACGAAGATAGGTACAAAATTAAGAAAATAAATTTATTAAAAATGATAAAGATTATCTTAGACGCATTATTCATTTCAAATGTGATTTCTAAATTATTTAGGTCGGAGAAGATAAACCAATAATTATCCAGAATCTATTTTTATTTATGTTCGAAATATGTGGCGGATCAAAGTTTTTATAGTACAACAAAGAAATTATTTTGAATATGTTTCTATTAGTTCTTAATTGATAGAAGTTGTGGATAACTGATAATTGATGGCAAAATATATAATTGTTTGATAAAATTTTACTAGCTGAATAATTTAAAATATTAAATGACGATTAAGAGTATAATTTATTTTAATATATTATTATATATCTTAATTATTTTTTAATGTGTGATATAAATTACAGGAATGATAAAATTAATTTTTGATAAATTATAATTAATTATTTTATTATATGTTAATTTTTTCTTTTACATAATAATTTTTATAAATATTATTTATAATATTTTAATAATTATTTATTATCATTATAACTATATAAATATTAATTTGAAATCAATAAAAATTTTTAGAAAGATAAGATAGTCTAAATTTAAATCAGCTATCAACTATTAAGAAAAAATTTTAAAATGAAGTTTTTAAAACAATAGTTTTTTAGACTATTAATTTATTTTATTTATCTACTAGGTTGACTTAGTAATTGAAAGTCAAAAAACTATCGCTAATACCAGGTAACTCCCAACACTAAACCAAACGTCCTTTTATTTTTGGTATTTATATTTGTTGCCATTAGTATTTTATCCCAGTAAAATATATTTGGCAATAAAGTTTATTTATAGCTTATTAAATGATTAAGACACCACATATTCGGCTTCAGAGATCATTATGTATAATTATATTTATGTTTATTCAGAAAATATTTGGTAAAACTTAGATTATATATATATATCTGAAATTTCAACTTAGATTCAGTCATTTTCTGATTGAATTCTAAATTGTTGCTTCGATAAATCATTCCTAAAAAAAAAAAAAAAACTTATCAACAAATAGTAGTAGTAGTAGAATCCGAGCTCTGCTTACAGCATCACATGAGTTGGAATTTTGGATAATTTAAAGGGGCAAATAATGTGGCATCTTTATCCATTTAGCCTCCATCCCAAAAATCATGTTTTCATTTTCAACTTTCACGTCACCACTTCTTATACAGCGGTCATCTCCCTCAAAAATAATTTGATTGTGAAAAAAATATTAAATATTTTCTTATTTACTTTTAATTCCACAAATTTTACAAAATTAATAACAAAAATACAAAATTATTTGAAATTTATAAAAATTTCAAACCAAAATTATTTCAGACCAATATCACTAGTCATATTTGAATCTCTAATATTTAATTTTATCATATTATTTCACTTTATATTAGTATTGAAATTTCATTAAAGTTTTTTTTTGATATAGTTTTTAACTTTTTGATTATTAACAATTGTATTAAACTGTTTGATCATATTTTTTATATATTTATTAATTATTAGATAGTTAAACAGTTGTTGTTTGAAATTTTTTGAAAAAATTTTAATTTAAAGTTTTTTGTTTTAAAAAACTCATATTTATTTAAAAAATAAATTAAATTATTTTTAAAAAAATAATATTTAAATAAAAAAATAAATATTTATATTTATTCTTAATGATCATTACATATATTAATAGCTAACAATTAATAATAATTTTATCAAATACTTACAACAATCAGCTATTAAGTAATAATTATCAACTATTAATTATTAGTCAACAGGTAATAACTATCAATATGGTTAATAACTGTTACGAAAAATTAAACTAAATGGACTTTTTTTCTTTATCCTTTAATTTAGAAAAATATTGTTGTTTAATTTTATACTCTCTGTATAAAAAAGAAAATATATTTAAATTTGAATTTATTATTTAAATTATATGTCAACTTATTACTAGATTTTTATTTTTATTTTTTTTAATAACATACACATTCCTTTGATCATAATTTTTTATTTTTTTTTAAAAATATAATATGTTTCAAAAAAAAAATATAATAATAATTTTTAAATTTAAATTTTATTAAGTAAATATATTTTAATTTAATTTATTAAATAAATATTAAGATCAAAATCAACTAATCTATTAATTTTTTTAAATTATCATTTTGAGAAATTTTAATATTTTCCCATGCTAAATATTACACAAGAAATATGAAGAGTGGAAAATTTGAGAGTTGAATCTCTCATCCACCATTGTAGTTTTATGCAAAGGTTGATGTAATTGGGGGAGTAGTAGGGTGGAGGGCGGTGGCACATACAAGAATAAAAGAAAACGAGGGATGATGAAGCTAAAGGCAGAGATAGAGAAAAAGGGCTGCTGGGCTGCCCAGCGGCTACTCCTCACTTTGCACCAGTCCCATTTTCTTCCCTATCTCTTTTCCGTCTTTTCTCTAACCAACAACTCTGTAATCTATTTCAACATATATGACTTCACTCTCTCTCCCTCATCATACTTTCTTGAAAGTCGATTTTCTCTTCTTTAAAAATGGTGGCCGGTAGCAAAGCTAAATCCGATATTTCTTTCGCTGGAACTTTCGCTGCTTGTTTCGCCCAGGTATGAATTGAATTCAATACTGATTTACATCCATTTTTGTTTGTTAAAATTCATTTGATCGTGTTTAGTTGTTGATTCAAATTCAATCGACTATTTAAGCTAAATGTATATATGATATAGATCTAGCCTTTAAGGCTTCAACGGCATTTATGATCAAGCAATGAAACTCCATTTTAATCAATTCTGATGATTGATGAATGGCGACGAATATATCGATAACTATAGCTTTGTCCTTTCTAACTATTTTCTTTTTTTATTTGTTTTTAACTTGATCACATATTCTAACTGTAGAATTGAGTTAGAATTTACTATTGGTCATTCACCCGTAAAATTTTTTGTTAGATCAGCTCTGTTTCTATGAGTTTGTTGTATGATTAGAGAGAATGTATGCTCTTTTTTAATTTGATTATTTCCATTAAATGTTAAACTTAGGATTAGCTTGCTTTTTGCTTGTTCTGCTGGATTGCAAATGCAATCAGAAGAAATATGATTAGGTAAAGGTATAAGAAAAAAAAAATTATAACAAAAAGTAACTTTTGTTTTTCATAAATATTATACACTTTTTTGCTTTTTTAATTATTCCCCTTTTAATATCTAACTATTTGTTGCTTTTTGTTTCCAAAATGCTAAAAGCAATCTATCAGTTCGAACTTTAATTATTTTCAGATCATCATATCTATATATTTGAGCAATCCATTTCATTGAATACTGGGTATTACGGAAATTCACTTGTTACTGTGTACGATGTTGATATTTTGATGTTATATCTGTTAAATTGTGAGAATTATTGTCTCTTCTCTGCTGTAAATATCCATTTATGACCAATAACTTTAGAACAAAGAATAGTAATCTAAATTTATCATAATTTTCTAATCTAAATTTATCATAATTTTCTATGGTACGTGAAAAATTGTGGAAATCAATACATCCAAGGCTTCTGATTTTTAGGCTTGTATCATTCTACTGACATCTGCTTGAATCTACTGCAGACATGCACAATTACTCTAGACACAGCAAAAGTTAGGCTTATACTCCAAAAGAAAAGCTGTTGCTGGGGATGCATTGGCCTTACCAAAATATAGGGGTATGTTGGGCACAGTTGCCACCATTGCTAGGGAACAAGGTCTATCAGCACTCTGGAAAGGCATTGTACCAGGGCTTCACTGACAATGCCTGTTTGGAGGCTTGAGAATTGGGTTATATGAGCCTGTGGGTCTCAAATCTTCTCCTTACTCAAACTATTGAACTATTTATATGTTCTGTTTGATTGCTGAATTCTAATATGCATGCATAAACCTACCAGCTTGACAGGTTAAGACATTCTATGTGGGCAGTGACTTTGTTGGAGATGTTCCTTTGACCAAGGAAATTCTTGCTGCACTTACTACAGTTAAGTTTAAGGGCCAAAGTTTTATGAACTAAATTTTACTTGAGCAATTTAAAATAGACCTTTGTCAACTTATTTCCATACCGTCAATTTTAATACCGTGCCGGGCATTAATGTCTTGTTTATCTAAGATAAGGGTCAGAGTTTACTTTTGTACCAATACCTTTTCTATTTAGTTCTCAAGTGCAATTTGTCTAAACAAACAGGTGCTCAGGCAATTACTGTGGCCAATCCCACTGACCTTGTGAAAGTTAGACTTCAGGCTGAGGGGAAATTACCACCTGGTTTTCCAAGGCGCTATTCTGGAGCATTGAATGCTTATTCAACTATCGTGAGGCAGGTTGTGTATCTATTCCAAATAAAGAAAAGTGGGAAAATGGGCACTTTATCTACATTTAGTTAATAACACTACCATACTGTTTTTACTTGGTTTCTAACAATTAGGAAGGAGTTGCTGCACTTTGGACTGGACTTGGACCAAATGTAGCTCGAAATGCTATTATAAATGCTTCTGAACTTTCCAGTTACGATCAAGTGAAGCAGGTGAACAGTGCAATGTCTTCCCTCATCTGTTACAGAAAAATGTTTTCACTGTTTCTAATTCAACTATTTCCATGCAGACAATTTTGAAAATTCCTGTGTTCATAGATAACGTTGTCACTCATCTTCTTTCCGGGCTTGGGGCTGGTTTCTTCGCTGTTTGTATTGGCTCTCCAGTAGACGTGGTGCACAGTCTACACTTGCTTTGCAGTCTTCCACAATCAGTTTATAGTTGGTCTTTCTGGTGCCTATTGTTTATGTAATTGTTGTGGCATTTATCCAAGGATTTTAAATGATCTTGCCAACACAAGATGAGATGATGTTGCATGTCTCAATTATATGAAAAGCTCCCATTATTTTGTTAATGACTGAAAACTGCCTGATGTTGGACAAAGATATTTTCTGTTATTTTGGCTTTGATAAACATCATATGCATAATAATTTTCACTTACTGTTGATGAATTAATATCTCTATTTTTAGTCTTCCTTGGTATAAGATAAATGATTCATTATACTAATTTAACAGCTTCACTGTCCTTTGCTCTGTCAGGTTAAGTCAAGAATGATGGGGGATTCTGATTACAAGAGCACACTTGATTGCTTCATAAAGACACTGAAGAATGATATATGATTGTGTCTTTCAAATTAATATACATCTATTTTATGAATGGAAATTTGTTCTCCTGCTTCTGACATTCTAAGAAGTTACTATGATTAGTAATTAACTTTAACTGTTGTCGATAGCATAACTAGGTTTAGCTATTCTTTTTTCCATATTTTCCTTTTTTCCTCTGTTTATCTCTTATTGCATCAAGGTGGGCATAGTTGAATAAATAATTCTATACATTGGATGTGGATTTGTGCATTCTGCCCTTTCCGGTTATTTCTTTGCCTATTCTCATTCACATTCACTTCCAACATTCATTTCTAGAAGATGTGATTATTATGTTTATATCCATATAATTTAGAGGAGATTTGGTCCGTTTTCTTGTTATATGATTAGGTCTGTTTTCTCATTATGCTAAGGCTGAAATCTCTCGATAAAGTAAATTTGATGTCATTTGCAGGGGCCTCTTGCTTTCTATAAGGGCTTTATCCCAAACTTTGGGCGGCTAGGATCCTGGAATGTGATCATGTTTCTAACCTTAGAGCAGGTATGGTTAAATCTATCTTGATTTAATTATCAGATTTATCCACAGTTAACACACCATCATTTAAGTGTTATTGGGCGAGCGCAAATTAAACAAAGTAATTGATGTTACTACCAACCATGTCTAGGTATTTGGTTATTTATGTAATTATTTTCAGAAAAATGCCTTTAGTCAATTGACTGTATAATCAATTTTTTAATGTCATTCTGTGTTTGTTTTCTAAAATTTCTGTTTTTCATGACAGGCTAAGAAATTTGTTAGAAGTATACAATCATCATGAGTTAAAGCCTACAGTTACAGTGCATGTATTTTACGTGGAGATCATAGAAGTAATCCTGAGAATAACAAGTTAGCTTTCAATTGGCATTGTCATAATTCTTGCTATATTTTAGATAGGAGTCGTACTAGGGAAATTTTAGGTACTTTAAAGCTTTAAAATAATCTCGATTTGAATTTTGTACAATTATACTGTACTTGTTAATTTGCCCCTTTGGGTGTTGCAATTGATTTCTTTTGCCTAATATTTTATTGCACAGTGTTCGATGACACACTGGTAATTGCCAAAGCAATGTTTGGATTTGGAGATTTTAGACCAGAGAATTCAGGCAATCATGTATTAGAAAAGTGAAAAAAAAAAAAAATTAATAGAAAAAAGAAAGTTTCATCTATTAATTAGTAAATTACACTCAATCAAGAATCTATGTTTTTTTAATGTATGTTGCAAAGTAACATTTTTGTTGTTATATCCTAAAAAAAATACATAATGTATTAAACCTTAAAAAAATATATTTATTGTTGCAAAAATAATATATATATATATATATATATATATATATATATATATATATAAGGATATTTAATAAAAGTTAAATATTGCCTTCTATACATAAAATAATGTTTTTTTAATGAAAACATTTATATATATATATATATATATATATATATATTCACATTTTCTTTTTGGTTTTGACACTGGTTTTCTTATTTTTATTATTAAAATTTATTATAATATCCTTATCTATTATATTATATATCTATTAAAGCTACATTTTCTTTTTGGTTTTGACACTGGTTTTCTTATTTTTCTTATTAAAATTTATTATAATATCCTTATCTATTATATTATATATCTATTAAAGCTGAAACATGAAACTCTCTTTATGTTCATTATTGTATTTATTTATTTTTTAAAATTTTAAATTTTTTTTATATAATTTTAATTATTTAATAAAATGATTAAATATATATGAGTTAATTAGTAAGATATTAAATATGAAACTTTAAGATTTTTTTAAATTATTTATTTATTCATATGATAATTTTATTTGTACAAATTAAATAGAAAATAACACTATAATCTCAATAGAAAAATTATATTGCAATTTTGTTAGTTGATATAGTATATCTATTACGTTAGAGTATTTTGAATTTTTATATATATATATATTCCAACTACAATTTTTATCAAATATATTCTAACAATATAAATACTTATCTGTAAAGTGAAAAGACTCTTTAAAATTTATTGTTATTTTATTTTCTACAAAGTTCAAAACTTTGGATTGGATGTTCCTAACTATTTTTTATTTAATTTTTCTTCTTTTACTTAATTATTGCTTTTTTTTTTCAGGTTTCGGTTGCTTTTTTTTTTTTTCTATTATTGTTAGATAAGTTTTGAATGATATATTTTCATTATTATAGTTCATTAATGTTTTATTTATTTGTTTTATAATTTAAAAATATATTATTATTATTATTATTATCATAAAATATATAATAATTTTATATTTATATATTTTTGCTTCTAATAATATTTTATATGATATCACTTTATATAAAGTATAAAAATTAATTAAAAAATATTTTTTAGTAATAAATTGGGGAATTACGGATTACGGACTAATAAAATTGTTTTGCATGGTATAGTTATTTTAAAAAATGTTTTATTTGATTTAATATTTGATTTACTTTTTTATTTTTAATTCATAAGTAGTGTTGTTTACTATTTATTTTTAAATAATAATAATGAAATAATTTAAAAAATTTATAATAAACATTTGCTATTATAAAATAATTTTTCTTTTTCTTTTTACATTTTTTTAATTTGACTTTGCTTTTTCCTGAGAAATATATATATATTGAAAAAAATGTGTAATACAATGAAAATATTATTTTTCTTTGTAATATGCATATTAATTTGAAAAAAAAAAAATTTAAGCTAAATATTGAAATTTTTGAAATGACATTTTGGTGAATTAAAAATAAAATAAAATTATCATTATTAATTAATTATTTTATATCAATTGAATTAATAAAAATTTTAATTACTCTATTTTTTTTTTATCTTTCATTTTAGAAATTTATTTATTTTTATTTTTAATTATTATTTTAAATTTTTAAAATAATATTTATTTATTTATTTATTTTATTTTTATAATATTTAATTAAAATATAATAATTTAATTTAAAATAATTTTAAGAATATAAAATTAAATAAATTATTTTAAATTTAATTAATAAATATGTTACGTGTAAAATATTAAATGATAGATAAAAAAACAACGAAGAGTATTAATTAGGAATACAAAAATAAAAAACGAAGGGGATCTCATGATCTCATCTTATACGCGCGAATGCAGTGCATCTACGGAGTACTTGCGCTTCGCAGCGGTGGGCCGTAAAAAAAGGCCTACTAGACACCGGCACCCAAAACGCGTCGTTCTCCGCCTTTAACTCTTTGCCTGAATCTTCCGGACGCGGTTTTCCTTAGCCAGTAACCCGAACACCAACAGTGACCACGCAGCGGGTCATTACTGCCCTACACACCTTACACACAGCCCCGCCGGTAAGCTTTTCTTCAGTGCTTCTGCGTTTTGCCTAATTATATAACTGTATCTTGGTGAATTAATTTTAAAATTGAAAATCCCGATTAATTTATGTGCTTATTTTGCTATTGAAATTGAATTTATGACGTCTGTAATTTTTGTAAGGAGTTCTCATCCATGGTTAGGGCTTTTAACACAAATGTAGTTGTTGAAAATATAATGAAATATTCAATTTTGAACTTTGCATTGATAAATGATGCATCGATGCTTAAGTTTGGCAGTTTGAGTTTTACATTAATCGTAATAGTTATTGTAGTTGAGAATGCAGTTGTATAGATTGACTAATTGATAGAAAGTTTACTAGGTTGGGTGGACGAGTGAAGAAAGGAGGGATTGTTAGAGGTGAAAGATGTTAATTCGGCTTAGCAAGCCATCATCGGAAAGTGGTGGAGGTGTGGTGAAGCCCCTGCCAGTGGATACTGTTACAGTTGCATGCCCTGACCACCTTGTCCTTGCTGATCTCCCTGTGGCAAAGGGTATTGGAGCAGCTACTGTGGCTACTGTTGTCAAGACTGTGGGTCGCAGGTCCAGACGTCAGCTTGGTGAACGGGTCCATTTTTGTGTCTGCTGTGATTTCCCAATTGCCATCTATGGTCGCCTAGTAGGTCTTAAGCTTTGTGTTCTTTGGACTTCACTTTCTTTAATTTGCACTTCATGAGAAAGAATAAGTTTCAAACTTTTAATGAAAATTTTCTGCCAATATCAAGAATACATTATCAAGTTTCTTTTCATCTATTGTGATTTAAGTTGAGCATTTAGACAAACTGGATAGAGAATAGGAGAACAAAAATGTATGGGGAAAGGGATTTTTTTTGTGTTTGGTTGTATACTTCTATCAGAAACCCTTGATATCTTTTCTGCTCAATGTTAACCACTGCCAAAAGCTAAATCATGTTTTCTAAAATTAATCCATGAAAAAATTTCAATACATGCGAGACAAATACTATCCTGTCTGATTACCTATATTATCGTCACCTAATTGATGTTGCCTCTTCTGATCATATAGAAATTCTCTCCTGTTCCTTAAAATTTTGGGTGTCCACTTGGCTACATGTTATCCAGATACTCTATAACAATGGCATTTTTAGTTAAGTTATTGAATAGTGCAGATAGTTATTATGAGCTTTTGCAAGTTATAAATGTCAGTTAGAAAATCATCAGAATGTTCTTAAGTTTAATTTTCTTTTTTAACTATTTCCTCTCTTGCGCAGCTTTATTAGAATGTTTGTTGGCCGATGATTTATGATTTTAGTTTAATGTGCTTAGTCATATGAATTTTTTTACTTTAGTTGGACACATTTATTTTTGGCAAAGGAAATACCTCATTCATGCAAGCTTTTGAAAAATTTGTATTGCATTTCCTGTACAAAATTATAGATTATCAACATAAATAGTCTAGCTGGTTCTCTCCATGACTGTAAATAGTTGAATCAATTTGAGGTACTTCTACTAACAAGTTTATGTTATGCAGAGCCCTTGTGAGCATGCCTTTTGTCTTGATTGTGCTAGGAGTGATTCAATCTGTTGTCTGTAAGTCGATATCTGATCTTTGTTATGCTTGAAAATAACTTATGAGCTATGTAATTTCACTGTAATAAATTGTTGCAATGGTCAAGGCACAAAGTTGTTTGTAATATCTAATCATTTTGCGCATGCATGTTAACTCTGTCCTTGTGTTTGTATGTCAGTAATAATTCCTAGAATCTTCTTGGAATTGAGTAAAATTCCTGGAATTTTCTAGTTACTAGGAGTGAATCATTATGAGATCCATCCATGTGTTCTTGATGGATTTCTGTCTTGGGCTTGTAGTGATTCATGAATCAGTTTACCTTGAGTTGGAGCACTGGGCAAGTTGTTGGAATCCTAATTACATCCTGTAGCCAAAAATGAGAAACAAAATGAGAAACAACTGCCACCCTCTGAAAACACATTAATGAGAGAGAGGTTGCATGTGTTTGGTTTGGGGGGTGGGTTAGTGTAGAGAGACAGAGAGGGTTCTCATGCCAGTGACACTGCTGATCTAATGATGGTGAACTTGAAAGGCGAGATGTAATCAATCTCCTTGCAGCGACCTGATTGGCCTGGTTGGTGACTTGAAGAGGAAAAACTGCCTTATTAGCTGTGTATTAATTGTTGTATCATTATATTTCATCTCATGTTTTCTAAACGTTGCATATGGTTGTGGGAAGAGAATCAAATGCTTGGTATACTGGGATCTGTTGACCCAAGGCCAGGCTGGAAATTGCTAGTAGCTCTGCTTTGCAGTCATAACCCTGTAGGAACCTTGATTTGTTTTACCAATGAATAAGAAGTCATAACCCTATAGGAACCTCGATTGTTTTACCAATGAATAAGAAGATGATACTATGCTTCTACCTTGTTAGTGCATATGCAAGATACTTGATGACTGAGGTTAAGTTTCTCTGGGAGTTCATTACTGTGATCTATTTGTTCTTGGCACCATTGAAAGTTTTTTTGCATTGTTATTGAGGAATGAATTAAATGGGTTTTTCTTCTTTTGTGTAACAGTTGCGATGAACGCATCCAGAAGATTCAGACAATCAAAATCATGGAGGGTATTTTCATCTGTGCAGCCCCTCACTGTCTCAAATCTTTCTTGAAGAGGGCCGAGTTTGAATCTCATATTCATGAGAATCATTCTGACCTTCTACAGCCAAATGCTGAGGAGAATGGTAACGAATCAGAGGTTCAAAGTGCCAAACAACATTCAACATCAGATTCCACTGTTCGAGCTCCCCCAAGGCCAGTCATATCTGGTTCAAATTCTCAGTTTCTTGATTCTGAAGATAAAGCTCGTAGGCAGCAGTCCAGAGAACAATCACTTTCTAGGCCAATGATGCAACCAAGACTGCCTTTTTTTGGTCAAGCTCAAAATTACTCATCAGAGCCCCAGCAAGACAAAAACCGGCCCCCAGGCTTTGACCTGCCTGGCATCCAGAACCATTTCCAACAAAGTATGCAGGGTGGCACACAACAAGAATCCAACCAGTTCTCTGATAAGCAGCAAGGAATTTTATCAGAGACCCCAATACCTGAATACCCTCCCATGCATCCCATTCAACCGCCTAATTTTGTTGTGCCGATGAATTCAAATCCACTGATGACTCCTCAATATGGTCTTCCTCCTTTCCAACCTGAGGGGGTTCAGCCATTTTTTGGTGCATCCTATGAGATGGGACAGATGGCTAGGCCAGATTCAACCCCAGAAGTTGGAGCAGAACAAGGATCTATGTTGGGTTTTCCACCAGGTCCAGCAGGAGGTGTGAATTTCGTGGCAAATTATCCTCAACCCTGGAACCCTGGACCAACACCGGAGGGTCAGGGGATTCCAGATGCTTTTCCAAACCTGTCAGATTCTCGGGGAAATGTTGCATTTTATCAAGGTGATTACGGTAGGAATCCAGGAGTTCTGCCAATAATTCCTCCCCCACCCTCTGCGAACAAGGGGATGGATGCTGTGCAAAGTGGTAACACCGTGGATACTAGGGATAGCAAAGGTATATTGGCACCGCAGCCATATCTACATGCGCCACCGCCTCCGCCTCCCTTACCTCTCTCATCGCTGGCTAAACGAGGTAAGTACTATTCTGGTGATATGGGTCATAATGGACAGGGTTTTGTATGGCAGCATGAGAATCACGACGGCTTTGTAAGTGGCCAGGAGTAGAGAGAAACTGCTGGCTTTTTGCTGCTGTACGATTTTTTTTTTTTGCACCGGACTTGTTTTATTGTTCTGTTCCTTTTCTTCTACGTTTTAGTGGTTTTACCTTTATTTAATTGATCGGCTGGCTTATAGTCTTTGCTTTCTTGCCCTCTGCATTTGTTCCTTTTTCTTAGATAATTTGGGTGGGAGGGTCTTGGATTTGATCATTAGGTGTCTTGAATAGGTTGTATTTTTTTTTTTGCAGCTCAATTGGTTGTGATTTTTTTTTAGTCTAATTACGTTTTCCTTCTTGTAAAATTACCCAATTACTAATTACTCCTGATTTTTTTAAAATATATTAATTTTCTCTTGATAAATATATAACATATTACTAAATTTTTTTGTCTAATTTTATTATTAATTAAATTTAAAATAATAAAAATATTTTTATTCTTTTTTTTTAATTAATTATATCTTATTTTTATTTTAAAAAATATTTTTTAAGATTAAAAATATATTTTCATATTTTTTACAATTTTAAAAATAAAAATAAGTAAATGTATTTTTTGTTTTATTTTTTAAAAAATAAAAAATTTGAAAATAATAAATAAAAAATAAAAAATATATTTTTTAAAAAAATATTTTTATTTTTTATTTTTAAATTTGTAAAAAATATGAAAATGAATTTTTTATTCATATTAAAAAATTTATTAAAAAATTTAAGAAATAATTTAATTTATTCTTAAATTATTTTTTAAAATAAAAAATATTTTTTTTAAAAAAAAATTATTTATTTTTTATTTTTAAATTTATCAAAAATATGAAAATAAATTTTTTAATCTTAAAAAATATTTTTTAAAGTAAAAAATAAAATATAATTAAGTAAAAATAAATAATAAAAGTATTTTAGAGTTGACTAATGATAAAATTAGATGGAAAGATGTATTAGTATAATGAATATACATTTTAAAATTGACAAATGATAAAATTGGATGGAAAGATGTATTAGTATAATGAATATTTATAATATATTTTTAAAAAATTACGGAGATTTTAGTGTATTAAAATATTTTATAGAAAAAATAGTATTTTTTTTTTTTTTCAACTCAATGGGTAGTATTTTTTTTTTTTTTTTGGGTTGTGATTTGTGAATGATGATAGTAATAATTAAAATCCAGTAAAAGCTCCCCAAAGGTCGCTTGTTGCACTACATACAGCAAGCATTGGCAGCCCCGGTTGTCGGATTTGGAATTTCATTTTATATTAATATATTTGATATAAATAAAAAATTATAATTATAATTAAATTTTATGAAATTAAACATAATTAAATTCAATGTTATTATATGTAAATAAATTGACATAATTAAATTCAATGTTCTTATATAAAAATAAATTATACACTTTGATTTTATTTATATTAAATAAAAGGTATGTGAATTTTATATTTTAAATTTATTTATACCAATTAAAAATAAAGTATCATTTTGCCTTTTCATAAAGTGGGTGCATATTTCTGGTTCGATGGGGACTAAAATCCAGAAAATAATCTGAAATGTATCATCATGATAAATGCCACAGTGAACAAGTTTTCTCTGGTCGGTATTCAAAAACTATGATTAAAGGTTGTTTGATTCAATAATTATAATTAGTTATTGGTAAAATATTTTAATTATAATTCCAAATCATTGATGGCTGGATTTTGAATTATTATTCCAAAGAATTTATTTAGCAATCTCAAATTCTAATGACTAATTTTCAATCACTCATCCAACATACTTCAAATGCAACATGCACTCAGTTTTTTTTCCCTGAAATTGTAAAATAAGGATTTTCATTATTTAATAGGGTAAATATTATGATTTTTTATTTCAAATATACCTTTAGCCAATTTTCAATCAAAATATCGGCTTTTCAAAATAAATAAATAAAAATAACGAATAGACTGTTCTCAAAAGGTAAAGGTAAAAGGAACATGTATGTACAGAAGTTTATTATCACTTTCAAAACTAATATTTTGCCCAAATCTTCATTAATATTCTCGATGGCAACTCCTCTATACATTTCTCTACTGATGCTAAGAAAAAAAAAAACAACTATGTGAAGGGAAATCATCAAGATACAAAAATGGAAGCTAGTCTTGAAAAGGCAAAGGAAAACCAAGAACAAGAAATAGAGCAAATCTAGAACATAATGCCCACCCCAAGCACTCCTCAGCACCCTGTTAGAGAAACAAATTTCATTCTCTGATATCAAGACTTGAGTAAGAAATCAACTGAGTTTCTGCTTCTCCAAAATCCATTTCCGGATTCTGCCAACATAATCCACATCAAACTTCACATACAATTGCTGTGATTTCTTGCACACCATCTTCACATATTTATCAACAAAATCTTCATAATTCTCATAGAGAGCAGGAATTGTTAGCATGATAAGAAGACCTGCCCCAGAAGCAAATATAAAGTCTGCATTTAAACTATGGAAAGAAAGAGATATAAAGAACAATTACTATGTCCTTATGCAATACTGACAACAATGTAGCTTCAGTTCCTCTTCTTTTTTCCTAGATTTTGAATGTATTGGCAAGTTAATATTATAAACGAGAGATGGGTGAAACTTACTGGTGTAACCCAATGTAAGGAAATCAGCTAAGCCGCCAACAATGGATATCAGCAAAAGGTACCCAGCAACTTTGAAGAACAAATTTGTATCCTTACCCAAGGCAATGTCCTGGGAAACTGAGAGAAAAACATTCAAGTGAGTTCGGATGCAAGCTGCAATTTCATTTGTTGTTTCTTCTGAGAGATGCAACTCTGGTAAAGGTGGAGCAGGTCTGCTCAAGTGAAGAGGAGGAAAAAGTTCAATTTAGTCCAAAGTTTTTAAAAAGTGAATAATGAGAAATAGGGAATTCATCTATCAAAAAATTTCGTAATGTTGGCCATTTCATTCTAAGAGTAGATAAATATCTTACATGTTATAAGTGCATCAAGTAACAATACTAATCAAGAACCAGCAACTGCATTTTGAGCTCAGATATATTTCTGCCAAAGCATAATATATAACACTTTCTTAGGAGAGCAAAACCAAGAACTATTTATTCTTTTCATTTAACGTAGTCTTTGTTATTGACAAAGAAGAAAGAAAATGAATCAACTAATTTTGAAGAGTTAATTTATGAATCTGCCTAATATCTAGACCATTAAAATTAAGCTCGCCACCCAAACTAGTTCATATCATTTAAGATGAACGCAATGAACTTAATCTAAGTTTATGAATTAGTGGGAGGTGCATCAAGTCCATGTCTTTTAGGATGAAATTAAATTAGTGGGAGGTGCATCAAGTCCATGTCTTTTAGGATGAAATTAAGGCACAAAGGCCGCCATTTGATATTTGCAGTTACTATTCTAGCATACAACTCAAGTAAAGCTCATAAATATCTATCTTTGCAAAAATAATAAAGAGATGCCAATCCTGAAATGCAAACAAAGAAGACGTGAATAAATATTACTAGAATCAATATCATCTATTTCAAATGAAAAAAAAAAATCAAGGAGAAAATGTTAAAGTTGTATAATGCAATTTACTAAATATCAGAAGAAGATCAATTGATTAATCTCAAGAGAAAAAAATGCTGAAGTTCCGCAATGCAATTTACAGAATATAAGAAGATAATTAACTGATTACTTTGAATTGCTTAATCTCCAAATGCATCAGAATAAACAAGGCAAATATAAGCTTTAATGATGATTAAGAAGCAAAATCTGTTTGGAAATTACCTGTTAAGAATGGCAGCAGATTTGGCCCAAAGAAAAAGAATGGCAAAAAGGAGGAGAAGAACGCTAGAAACAAGTGACAACAGAGTATAACCCGATCTCTCAAACACCACCCAAGAAGCTAAAGCTACTAACAATATCCCCATTGTAACATTTTTTTGCCTCCACAATATCACATCTGCAACTGTTAAACAGAAAATAAACAAATAACTCATAATCCTATATAAAACCTAAAATCTTCAATTGAGTTATCTTTAATTCTTCATTTGGATTCTTGAAATAAAAAGATTCTTAGGAAAAATAACACAAAAATGTTCCACAAATTACACAGCAACAAAAAAATAAAAAAATGAATCTCGACTCACCTAAACCTCCCCCAAAGATCTCATGAACAGTTCTTTGCCTGTTAAACAATCGATCCGATGAACCCATTAAGATTTTAAGATTAGAAAAATCAAAGAAGAAAAATTGAATCCAGTTGAGATCTTTAAAAACCCACCAAGAAAATAAGAGAGTAAAGAAAAGAAAGAAAAGAAATAGCTTTAATTGAGACAATCTTGGAAAAAAGGAAAGAAATCAACTGTGATGGTCTTTCAATCTACAAATAGCAATAGAAATACAATACAATGAGAGGTTCATGTACATGCTAAAGATGTGGTTGGTTGGACTCAACTTACACCCTAAAAGTGTCAAACCGCCCATAGCTTTTCTTTTCCAGCTTTTCAGGCTCCTTTGGTTTTTCCCCCTGACCCAAAGAAAATATAAAATAAAAAATAAAAAATAAAAAATAAAAAAACTCAAATAAATTATTTTTATAAATACTTATAATTAGTGGGAAATAAGTATGGAATACAAACAAATTCTTTCTCCCTGATTGATGTGTAGTGATAGAATGTTTGAATGGGAGAGAGGGTAGCTGTTCTTTTTTTTTTTCCCTCGACTGTGTTGAATTTTCTATTCTACGCCTTCCATTGGTATGAATATTGCCCTGTCAATATGACTTTACGAATATTAACATCCATTAGTTATTCATATTCATAATTAACGCAATCTGATTGATCTCAAATATTGAGTCTAAAAAACTTTTATTCATTGTTATAGTATGAAATTTTATTAAGTTTATGAAAATTATTAAAAGAAAAAACTGCACTATTATATAAAGAGAGATTCTAACAAACAAAATAATATTAGGTTCTAACCATTGTGAAAGGCCAAATGATGCCCTGGTCATGTTAGAGACTGAGATGATGGCTCACAAAACAGGGTAATCCAAGTTACATGGACTTATCAGTTGAAAGGAGTAAAAATGCACAAAAACCAAAAAAATTGCAAAAAATCTTTTAAGTTGGAATGAGATTTTTTTTTTCGACAGTCTATTTGGCAATTATCAATTTACCAAAAATTGCCCAAAATACAAAAAATAAATTCAGTTCGATGGTTATTTTCTTGGGTTCCTCCCACTATTCTCATGGCTGTAGTATCCAACCAACCAAGGAGAATACAAAATCCTGCTCGAGATTAATATGATGCACACAGGTATTGTTTCATGGAACACAATACGTTTTTGCAGATAATTAAAAACTAGGTTATATTTGAAACAAAAAATATGCAATCATCCAATTGGTATAATGGAGTTTGGGTAGTTTCTTATAGAGCTTTTAAGATGTCAATTTGATATGAAAATGTGATTTTTAAGAAAAGGTACAATGAATGTATATACTGCACATTTCTGTCAACTTCCAAGGATGTTTTGTAAGGATGTTCACAGAATATGATTTCAAAACAGCGTATCTTATTCTGCATTCTTTTCTTCACTTTCTTTATTTTCATTTTGAACACTGCCAGCTTCAGCACCAGCTATAGCCTGGGAAGAATCCATCAAGCTGGCAGCTATTGCAGCTTTCAAGTCTTCATCTTCAAATTCTGTAAGCATGTCTTCAGCTGGGTCGGACTGTTGTCGAGTGGAATTACTGATACTCTGAGAACCCCGTGTTGAGTTACCCGATTTGGTAATCCTCTCAGCATCTTCGGGAGATAACCACTGTCCGTAACCATTAGAAGCTTCAGATGAAGAGATGGGAAACTCTTTTGGGAAGTTTCCTCTCACCAAAAAAATGCTCCAGCCAGAGCTCTTCAGAGAATCCAGATAAGCTGCAAGGTAAAACTTAGACAGGTGTTGTGGGGCAGCATAAAGACTGTCAAAGTTATACCATTCCCTGTTCACTTTCCTTATACAGAACCAATGATCATGCAAATGACAAATAAATGCATTTTCCAGATCAGGGTCAATCTGTGCAGGCTCTGCAACTGGACTGCTAAGGGGAATGACTTGCAAATCCCACACCTCTAAAGCCTTCTCTAGGACCTGCAAGCAAAAAAATTTCATAGTAATTCAAATTTGAATAGCATAGATCCATTAGATTTACCTAGTGATATTTGCCATGCAAAGACCACATGTAGAATGCCAATGCAGAACTGGAGTACAAAACTTTCAAGCAATATGTGTTCTGCCATTATCATAACTCTTTCTATTGACATCGAATGTAAAAGGTTCTTAAAATATTTTCTGAACTTAGAGTCCATCTATATCGATAATCATTTGAAATAATTGACTATTTGAATTTGGAATAATAATGATTTGTTATTATTTTACTTTTAAACACAAATCCAAATACTCAATCATCTTAAATAGGCATCAATGAACATATTCCACAAAGTTTTAATAGAAATCCATATTTTCACCTTTAGTAAGACTGAAAATGTTCATTTTACTCATGGATACAATTTTATGGAATTAAAAATAACTAAATCAATTCTATCATTTATAAACTTCAAATTTACTTGTACAAACAAGGGGTAAGAGAATTGAAAAGATTAAGGAAAAAAGGAGCGGCCAAAGTATCAAACAGAGCAACCCAACCCTCCTCCATTCTGTTCGTAATAGAATATCCTCACAATTCCCTTTTTTTTTTTTAATCATTAATGGTTTACTCTCATGACACCCCAAACCCTTTCAATAGAAATGGAAAAGTTTGGCGCAGTGTAATAGACAGCCAAAACAACCTCAATCTTTTGAACTTCAACCATGTCCTTCCTTTCTGTATAGAGGATACTAGATAAATGCAAGCCCCTTCCACAGTTCCACTACAAATTTTCTACTAGAATAACACCAACTCACCAACATAAAGCCAATATACATAGAACAAATAACCTTTCAAAGAAACCACAATCTGCAAAATTTCCCTAGCCTCAATTTTAAGTCTATTAGTCAGTCTTCAACACATCATATCTTTTCCCATACCTGATCTACGGCTCATGAAGCCAATTAAAGCTTTAATCCATGAATACAGAAACAATTGTCTATTATTCTTAAAGAGTGAAAATATGATTCGTCATACCATACATCTTTGCCAAAATTGTACCATCTTTGCATCCCCTACCCTAAGCCACACATGCTTTCCCAAAGAATCCCAGCCAATAATCTTCAGTGAACTAAAAGCAAAGGTGGCCGCAACAATATGAGTAGGCTGTTTTCCCAAAGAATTCCAGCCAATAATCTTCAGTGAACTAAAAGCAAAGGTGACCCCAACAATATGAGTAGGCTGTGCATCCTGTATATCCCATACTTTAACACACTAATCCCCTCCAATGGTGCTCTCTCTCTCTCTCTCTCTCTCTCTCTCTCTAGGCTGTGCACCCTGTATATCCCATACTTTAACACACTAATCCCCTCCAATGGTGATCTCTCTCTCTCTCTCTCCCTATAAAATCAGAGTTTTTGTAAAAATGCTACCCAACTTCAAAGTCCCAGCCTTCTTGAATCAATCAAGAAGAATACCTTGTACAATATTCACTAAATTAAAGCCATCATTCCTTCCAATGAAAACACCTCTATTCGACTTCTCAAATTCTTCTGCCACCAGAAGGAATGGAAAGTCGGTAATCTTTCCACTTCTTACTCTTCATGCTCCTACCTTCCTTCCGTGTTCTTCCTCCCAATTAAAGATTTCACTATTGCCAAAAATGATCCATATCATAATCTTAATGTTTCTCAATCTTTTTAAGGAAATAAACATATTTATTGACTTTAACTGAATACTGAGAGGTCCCGTTTATGCTGAGGTAAATTGAAATCTGTCCTGGATGTTAAGCTAAAGCAACAAAACAGCAACATACCATTAAAGACGAGTTATTTTCTTAGTCCTAGATTTATCAGGACAAAAATGAATAATAATCTATCCAACCAATGCATCAAAAAATCTCTTCCATATCATTTGCGAAAAAACTAATAATTCTTGAACGATGAGTTGACATTGACATAGTTGATTTTTTTTTACATACTTGCGCCATTACTACAGATAAGAAGTAGAATGTAGCTTTATAGCATTTAATTTCTTTACAAATTGATTCTAAATGAATCCATCCATCTAATTACTCAATTGGATAAATATTTTAACAAACCATTAGTAACTCCCGGAATCTACAATTTTTCCTTTTCTGTTTCTTGTTCTTTCCAATTTATCCAGCAAAAGCACAAATCAAGAATTCACCCAAACAATGTATATAGAATTAAAAGAAAAAGGAAAAAACAAAACCTGGATACTAAAGTCGCCGCCCAAGGAGACATTATGGGAATCGGCGGAGAGGAAATCGCCAGTGGAAGCACCACCCACTTGCATCATCTGGCGCTCCTTACAATCAAGATCCGAAGCGAGCGCCGCCAAATCGAATTCTGAAAAGAAAGGTCCTTGCAACACCGTGTTGACGCAATGTACGGCACAAAGCTTCGCCTCTTGCACCTCATGGTATAACATCCCTCCATTGCTCACACCTTCCATTCTCTGACCGAATTTACTCTTTCTATTTTATGAGCCCTAGGCTCCAGTCTCTTTACAGAAGAGAAAAACCCTAGAATCTATTTATATTTGTCACTTATGAGAATTTGTATGTGTTTGTGCAGTGATTATTTGATTTCCTTTCTTTCGTAGTTTCGACGGAGGAGAAGAGGACCGAGGGAAAATTTTTTATTATTACTATTTTATTTTTTATTTTTCTCATCTCGGGTTTTTAGTTACCACGTGCCACGCGTAATGAAAAGTGGAACTTGAAAGTTGTAAAACACTTGAAGAAACTGTCAGCCACGTATGAAGTTGGAAAATAACATATGAAGTACGAAATTTTTAGGAAGAATCGGCTAAAATTTGAAAAGAAAATTACTATTTTTAAATTTTAATTTATTTAAAAGGACTTGAATGTAAATTGTTTTATTTATTTATTTAAGAATTTAAAAATACTAAAATTTGGTAAATTCATTGACTGTTGAATTTAAATTAATTGATACTTTATATATTAAGAAAATGAAACTTGTTTCAAATTTATATTAGTTTTATTTTCTCAATTAATGAAAACATTATTTTCTATCTATGTACAGGAATATTCTTCATATCAAGGGTAAATTTATCTTTTTTAATTTGATTAAATAGAGTTTAAAAAAAAAAAAAAAAAAACTATCACTTAAATAGAATGAAATGTTAATTTAAAAAAATAAAAGCTTGTCTAATAAATTTTCTGAACCTCAAAAACTAAATAGTAATTCACCAAAAGATAAAGCCATAAAAGGTTTTCTTTCACAAAATGAAACATTTCAAATGGTCAGGGGTTAAGCAGTAGGAAATCTGTGGCAGAGATTGTAAGATCAATGTGCTCTAGAACAAAAATAGATGGCATGGATCATACGCGATACAACTTAACTCATAAGAAATTAAATGGCGACTGCATTCAGCAATTAGCAAAAACTAATCGAATCTAAGCAGCTAGTCAGATACTATGCAGCCCCCGAGTTCACCCTTCGAAACTAGAAAAGAAAGCAAGTAGTCCCGATGAGAACGACCAGAAAAATTGCATCATCATTTAATTTCTACAGCAGGAAGTTCCATCTATTTCCTTGGCAACAATGCTTAATTTTCCTTCCACCATGGAAAAGACCTAGACAAGCAGATCATAATGGTTCTTACGACTGTACAGTAGCCTCACAACTTTCATTGGTTTTCCCTTTCTTGAGCCCTTGTGAAACTGGGTTCCATATTCTGCTATTGGAATAAAGCCAGAGCCCCGTCCACCCCTTGTATGCTGTAATTCAATTAGACAAAGACAGGGATATGCTATTGTTAGATGAACAGTAACATCTTTCATCTCATCAAATTGATGGACAACATGGAGAGAAAAACAAAACTACTATGAACCGGAAGTTTGAAATTCATTTTTCTAGCAAGTACAATTTGGTCACCCATCATTTACTAATAAGTATCAGAAGTTTAGCATAATTGAGTGATGCAAAATTTCACTGGATACAAGGATGACCAAAAATATTTGGTACTGATTCAGCTGACAAACCCAGCTCCCAATAAATGAAATCATTTTTGTAATCAATAACGGATTTCACTCCTCCCTACTTAATAGGAATGGCAATGGGCAGTGGAGACTAGGCTTTGTTATTCCCTTCCCTAACCCATTACTAAACCAGGTAAGGGCAAGGCATTACCAGATATTCCCATTTTATATTTTGTAATTTTGTAAATTGTTAAAAAAACATCTTATTATATAATATCGTGGAATGTTATGTCATACATATGTCAAACTATGCTATCACTTAATATTTTACAGAACAGAAAGAATAATATGGAGTAATAAATGATATATCTACAAAGTTATAATATATTGAAGGCAAAAGTAGGCAAGACAAGGATTCCCATTGAATTTGGCATGAATTAGCTTGTGCTTATGTCCCAGAGAATTATTAGACTTGCAACATGCAGAAAGAACTCCTCCTATAACCCCAGTTGGATGACCCACAAACTGAAATAAAGATGGTCATATACATTTTCCTACCTCTGGTAACTTTTTGTTAACCTAAAAAGTTGAAAAGGATGGAAGAGAAATAGTAGGCACCAAAATTACACACGACTGAAAATCAATTACCAGAATCTATAGGTGAACACACATACCTCATGCTCCGGTATGTAAACAATGATTGGCTGGCGGCATAACTTTGACAGCACCTGATTCAGTGTTATGGTCATTGGTCAGCAGATAATGTTTCATCTAAAATTGTAAAGGTGGTTATGGTTAATTTCATGGGAAAACAAGCAAACACAGCCTCTCACCCTTGGAGAGATCAAGAAAGAATACAATACCAGCCACACATGAAATATTTCAAAATATGTTTTGACAAAATTTACATGGTCATATAAAGAATACTAATTGAAGCTCCAATCCTTCTGCCCCATCCTTGATGCAATCAATGAAAAACAAATTTAGAACTTATTTTATTCAAATTTTACAAGAACATTTAGATTTTTCTTGTAAATTTTTTCCATTTAGGGCAATTAACTTCCCATTTAGGACATATATTATTGAGAATCTTTTTTTTTTTTTTTTTTTTTGCTTTCATTAGAAATTTTCTCATTTAGAAATTTATTACTTCCTATCTAATGATTATTAGGGTTTTCCTGCTTAGAATCTGTAGTCCCTTTTTATGGTATGTCAAAAATTTTAAAAGGGGGAGAGTTTAAACCTTCGCTCCTTTTGTTGAACAAGGAAAAGTAGTCCTATCAATATAAATGCAATTTAGCTAATTCTAAAGATTTGGTAAATAAAATATGCATTTACTATGAGTTTTAGGAAGACACAGAGTTGCCTAGTGTCATTACCCTATTCTCTGTCTGATTCCCTCTCTCCTTTTCTCCTCTTAATTTCAAAGTCTATGCTATAAAGTAACCTGATATATTGTTCAAATCACTTTATGAGCCTGCGATTTCCCAGCTTTTCCCACTCTAATATGCATAAGCCAACCTCCTTACTTCAAGCACCCCACTATAAATCTACACTTTTAAATTTATCAATAACTTGAAATTTGCCCGCCATAAAATCCAAATCCAACACGAATTTCTCACTCAGTCCTACAGTCATACATTACCATCACCAAAGTTGGAACAGATTCTAATTATGGAAACCCAAAATTATAGGCCACTCATACCTTCAACTCCAGGCCAATGCAAACTAAAATAAGACAACCAACAAGTTAGTTAATCTTATTTGGAATTATCTATAAGCAATGAGAATGGGGGCAATTGTCTCCCATAGCTTACATGAAAACTATTAATTAATAGGATTCTAGTAAAACATGCATAAAAAAGAGTACTAACCAATAGCTCTGACTCTCCTCCCCAAAAATCAGGATGCTCAATGCGGTGACAGTAACTGTGGAAAGACATTTATAAATATGTTGAATAGATTTCCCATCATAGAAGCGTGCTAAAGCATATAATACCCAAAATGGATGGACATCTAGAATGAAGTGAAGACTCACCGTTTCAAAGATTCATCAACTGTAATAGCAATCAGTGCTTCTTCATACTGCTGATGTTCTTTATTACTATCACATATAACCTCCTTCACAGCCATTCGTAGATCATCTGCAATTTTTTGAGCAAGAGGAAGCAAAGTTATCCCCACAACTTAAATCAATAAAATATATCCTCTTTTCCATAAAATCCAAAATAAATATCATTTGACTGCTCAAGTTTTCTGATCAAGACTAATAACACGAGATTCAAGAAATCAAATTATAAGCCCAATAAATTCTTACTACTTACTGCTTAGCTCGGATGCAAGAAAGGTTAACAAAGTTTCAGTTTTCCCTTTCCTGATGAATAATTCTTGCCTTCATGTATAGCAAATGCAATTGTCTATATATGAGAGGTCAATTCAGATCATTACAAACACCATATATAACTTGAGGATGTGAAAATTATTGAAAGAGAAGTTGATAAAACTACAGGCATTTCTCCATAGAGGTCCAATTTAAGCAAGAAGAAGAGATAATGGAACTCATCTTGTGGTGAACAGAAACTATCCAGCAACAAATTGACATACAAAGAGAAAAGGTAAGGAATTGCGCATGAAACAGTCTCATCAAAAGGGATTTTCTGGAATCAAATTACATACATGCTAGAGATTTATAGTTCTATAAGGAGCCTTCAAAACATAACCAAAAGAAGTATACCTGCATCACCTCTCTCTTCTCGTGGATTAAGAGAGATACCCTTATTGAAAGCCATTCCTTTAACCTGATTTCTCAACAAAATATCATAGGCAACAATATTATCTTGATGAGGCACTCATCATTAAAGAACAAAAACTTCTGCATTAGCCATTTATAGAATCAAACACAGAGATCACGTTATGAAGCTTTCAAAAGAGGTAGTAAACATCCATAATTATGATGGTGGTACCACAGATATAATTGAAGGTTAGGTGACTAGTATTTTCATAAATCTACAGCACTCGCCAAATAATCAGATATAGGCTGTAAATGAAAATTTTAATTAATATTTCTACTATTTCATTCCATAATTATATGCTTAAGACTGAACAAGCTGCACTAAACAATTATTAAAGCCTCTTGCTTAGCCCATCTTTTCACATGTTCTTGTGTGTTTGATTGCAGGCTGTTGCCACAGCAGGTTTTTTGGTTTCTTTGCAATCATTAAGACTTGCAAAATAGAGCAACAAACTCGCATAATTGATTTGGCCATAAATCCCAATTCCAAACTGTAGTTCAACATTCTTGTAAAATAGACAAAACAAATAGCCTAACCAGATAGTAAGATTGAAACTAAAGTTAGAAAAATGGTCAAGTAAAAAAGGACGACCAAATGATACCATTGCACGAAATAGACACCGGCCATCCCCAGTAACTTCCTGAACTGAATAGTGCTCAACTTTTTTCATCGCCGGCGATCCCCTGCCTCTAGAAAACAAAAAAAAAAAAAAATATAACATCAAAATTGAACACCTGCAACAATATTTATTGTGTTAATTAGCAAATATAAATCCAGAAAATACTTATAAAACATAAGCAAAATATTTAAAAAGAAAAGGAAAAACTAACAGAGATTGTCCAATTCTAGCAAAGAATCGATGGCTGTTGTCTGCACAGAAAGGCGTTGGAGGACATGAGTAGGATTTCGAAGTCAAGACGGAAGGAACCGGCGAAGAGACAAGCTCGAATTTAGCAATCCCATTTTTGAGTTGCTCCAGGATATTCTCTGCATATCGTTACTCAGCTTACGTGAAGAGATTCACGGAATTCATGAGAAGCACATAACGAAATAGGAGTCTAATTTTGACATACTGTTTCACGAGTATAACATTAAAATGTTCTGTTTGGTAGCTGGAAAAATGAAGACAAAATGGAAAAAATCGATTCTATTTTTTCAATCAAAATTGGAACAAGAAAATAAGAAAAGTTGAATCATACCATTTGCAAGCTTGTGCTCCTCCATATTGAAGCGAAGAGGGAAGAGCCGCCATCGAAACGATGGATAAATTAGGTGTACAAATAAACTTTGTCTTATTTTATTGTACTTAAGATGAATTTAACACTGTAAATCCGTTGTAGTCTAGTTGGTTAGGATATTCGGCTCTCACCCGAAAGACCCGGGTTCAAATCCCGGCAACGGAATAATTTATTTTATATAGCGTTAATTACTTATTTTTTTTTATTTATTTTCAGATTAATTATTATTTCACTATTAAAAAATTACTATTCTCATTTTCTAAAACTACCTGATACTCTATAAAGAAAAAAATATTCATACTTTTTATTTTTAATTAGTTATATTTTATTTTTATTTTAAAAAATATTTTTTAGGATTAAAAAATATATTTTCATATTTTTTGATAAATTTAAAAATAAATAAAAATATTTTTTAAATTTATCAAAAATATAAAAATAAAATTTTTATTTGTATTAAAAAATTTAAGAAGAAATAATTTAATAATTTAATTTTTTCTTAAATTATTTTTTTAAAATAAAAAATAACAAATAAAAAATATTTTTTTAAAATATTTTTATTTATTCTTTATTTTTAAATTTATCAAAAAAAATATGAAAATGAAATTTTTAACTCCAAAAAATAAAAATAAAAAATAAAAATATTTTTATTTTTTACAGATTTTATCGACCATTTTAAGATTATCTAAAGACATAATTGAACGAAAATTATACTAATATAATGTGATATTTGTTGGAAAAAAATTAATATATTTTTAAAAAGTCGGAGAAATTTAGTGTATTTAATCATTTTATAATGAATGAATAGTAAATAACCATTTATTTTATAAACAAAACACTCCAATTAATGAAAATCTACTAATTTAATTTTTTCTTAAAAAATTGTAAAAAATAAAAATAAAAATTCAATATAAATCAATTAAAAAATTGTTAATGAAATTATATTAATTTAAATTTTTAATAAAAAATTGTAATATAAAAAATAAAAACTCAATATAGATCAATTAAAAAATTGTAATATAAAAAAATAAAAACTCAATATAAAACAATTACTGAGTAATTTACAAAACAAAACATCATAAATTAAGAAATAAAAAAGATATTTGTCCTTCCTTTTTCATGATTTATGTCAATACCTTTATGCTAGTTGTTTTATTATTTAAGATGTTTATTGTTTTTATAATCAAAACACTATTATTGATGAAATTCTATTAATTTAAATTTTTATTAAAAAATTGTAATATAAAAAATAAAAACTCAATATAGAGCAATTATTAAATAATTTATAAATAAAATATTATAAATTAAGAAATAAAATAGATATTTATCATTCTTTTTTAATGATTTATGCCAATATTTTTTATTATGAGAAATTATTAGATATAATGAAAATATATTCATCTTATTTTTATTTATATTAGAATTCACATAGGTATCTTCTCATTGTATTATTTAAAATCTTTAAAATATACTGATTTTATTACATTTTTTCTAAGTTAAATTGTGTATTTAAATTTAATAAGTAATTATGTATAAAATCCAAACTTTGGAATTAGTTTCAACTTAAATCCAAACCTTTTCCCCTTATGATTATTACCCAACCATTTTAAAAATTAACTGTTAGGAATTTTGTTTCCTCATATTTAAATTGAGTTGAAATTTTAATTTATTCAAATTTTATTTGATATTTTTTTTAAACTCAAATTGATGCTTAAATATAAGCAAAAAAAAAAAAAAATTTAAGTAGATGAGTGGGTTATTGTATAAATAACTTTTACATGCATCTTTTTGGATATATATGTATATATAAAATCTAACAATTATCCAAAAACACATCTTTCATGAAAGTTCTCAAACAATTGATATTTGAAAAGTGCACAAAGGATTATACTATTTGTTGGAATAGTTATATAGGTTTATGTAATTATGTCCTCCTCTGTTTTTTACTGAGTATTGAAATATATTTTATTTAGAAAAATATAAAATTGAATAATTAAATTAATCTAAATTTATATTATCAATTTTAGCTAAAAAGTTACATAAATAATAAAATATTAATTAAAAATCACCCAAAAATTAAAAACATTGCTGGAGTGAAGTGGAGCCCTATGAGAAGGATCGTTGAAGCAATCGAACCTATCACACGTACAAACTCAAGTATCCACGTGCCAAGCAGTAAGGGCAAGAGAACTGAAAGAGAACTCTACACTATTTAACGACCAAACCGGAAAGAGCTGGCTCATTATAATTATAAGGGTAACATATTATTTAAATTAATATTTAAGTCTTTATATTTTTAAAAAATAATTGATAAATTTTTAATATTTAATTTAATTATAATAATTAATTATTTCGTCTATTTTTTAGTTAAATATTATTAAAAAGATAAAAATACCTATTATTTTTCATGCAATTTCATTAAAATTTAACTCAAATTTTCTTTATTTTTTTCACATTCAAACATTCATTTATCCATATAATTTCACTAATCACAATACCTATACATAAATTTTACTTCATTTAATTTCAACAAATTCAAAATTTACACAATTAATTAAGCAAAAAAAAAAAAAAAAGAAAAAAATCACAATATAAAGAGAAAATAAAAAAAAATATGAATATGAGTTTTTTACAAATGAAAATGAGAAGAAAATAAAGGAAAATTAAGAAAAAAATATAAAAGTTGAAAATGAGAGTATTTTGGAAAAATAATTTATTTTTATTTAATTTTTTTAATAAAATTTTTTTAAAAAATAGACGAAAAAATTAATTATTGTGACGGAATCAAATGTAAGGAATTCAATAGTTATTTTTTGAAAATATAAGAATTTAAATATTAATTTTACTAAATTTCAGATATTAAATAATATTTTATCTTAATTATAATTATCATAATTATTAAAATCGAATCAGACTAGCTGATTGAATCGAAAAATCAAGAATCAAATCATAAATCTGTCCGATCAATCTAAAATAAATTCCAAAAAATCAATTAAAAACCAATGAACTAGTCAAATCAAACCATTTTTCTGATTCAACCTGAGAATTAATTCTTTTTAATTTTTTAATTTTTATCAAAAATAATAAATATCAAATTATATATATATATATATATATAAATATTTTTTTTTTTTTTTTTATTTTTATACATTAATAATTATAAACAACGGTCACTCTCTTCTTTTTCTCTGTTCCCACATAATAATTTAAAAAAAAAAAAAAAACAACCGAACAAAGCCTTCTCTTTTCTGAGTCCGACGATCTTCCGAATGCTTAACCTCTCCCTAATATTTTGCTTAGATTAAAAATATGTTATTCTCTCTCTTTTCCTTCTTAAGTTTTTGCTTCTTCTCTTTCACTTACTATTCTTTAGATCATCTCTCTCTCTCTACAGCTTCTGCGGCTGCTGATATCTTTGTTTCTCTCTCTGTCAAATTTCTGGTAATTTCTTTCGAATTCTCTCTCTTTTTTTTTCCAGGAAAATTTATGTTTAGTTTCTTTTTAGTATTATTCGTTTTTGTGGAGATTTCGTTTGCGATTATATATATTTTTTTCCTTTAATTTGTTTTTAGTAGAGTAAATGGAGAAAAATTTGGAAAAAAATGATAAGCTGAATGAAATGTTGATTTCTATTTTTTATTTTTTTGGAACTTAACTCTCAGCCAAGTTTAACAGTTATAATTATTTACTTAATTAATCATATATGAAAAGGAAAAAGGAAAAGGGAAAAGTTCCTTTTCTTTTTTATTAGTTTGAAAAGGCAAATTCTTACATGGTTTGTTAATTCGCAGATTTAATTTCTTTTGAAGCTAAATTTGGAAATTTCGAAGATCCAATTGGCAGATTTGGTTGTGAAGTTTGGAGATAGTGTGTGTTAGGTTAGGAGAATGGCTTCTATATCTCATTCTCCAGCTGCATTCAGTGGAACTTCAGCTTCGGATCTTCTTCGGAGCTCTAGCAATGGAGTTTGTAGTATCCCTTTGAGGACACTAGGGAGAGCACGATTCAGCTCCAAAACCAAGGATTTTACGGTAATTTCCAAGATTAGGAAGGTGAAGAAGCAAGAATATCCTTGGCCCGATAATCCGGATCCAACTGTACCAGGCGGAGTCCTCTCTCATCTTTCGCCTTTCAAGCCTTTTAAAGAGAAGCCGAAACCAGTTACTTTGGATTTTGAGAAACCGCTTGTTGATTTAGAGAAAAAGATCGTTGATGTAATTCACTGTCTGCTTGGCTTAATTTGAGAATGGAATCAAGAGAATTTGTCAGTTGTTGCTTAATTTCTTTACTTATTTATTTTTTGTTCGCTGCAGATCCGGAAGATGGCAAATGAAACTGGTTTAGACTTCACTGATCAGATTATCTCACTGGAGAGTAAATATCAGCAGGTTTGGTCAATAACAGGCTCTACAGTTAGTGACATATCAGTTGAAATAAAGCGAAAAGAAATTAGAGCGAGTACGATAGAATGCAAATATTATTGCTTTTCACCATCATGGTTTGGATGTTCAGAATTTTGACTTGCTGCTCTTGCTAGTCAAAGTTTTATATATTGGAAGTTGAAATGCTCTATGTTTAAGATCCTTTGCTAGCATTGTCCATTTATAAACTCATGAATTTAAATTTTTTGAAGTCTTGAGTGATGGGGTGTATAACTGTTAGTTACTTATAATCTCATCTGTTATTTCAAAATAATAGTTCTGTGCCTAGGCAGGAATCAGGACTTCTCTCACCAGTGTATTTAAGATATTTGCCTCAACACGTGACTACAATATGTTGGATGAAAAAGCATGTAAAATTCCAAGTATAATGGATATGTTGCAAATGCAAAGCGAAAATCTAAATTTCAAATTCTTGAAATTCATTTGACAGTGCTTACAAAGCTCGGAAAGGGAGATATCTATGACTAAAAAAAGACAGTTGCTGCTTCTTTTTGCCTGAAAAGTATGAATGTACGTTTGGGAAATGAGATATAAAATTAAGAATAATGCAAGTGACGTTTGTTGCATTTCTGCAATAAATAAGAGGGACTGGAAGAAAGCTTAATCCTCATCCTACTTATTGTTGTTCAATGTCTGAATTTTTAAGCCTCAGCTTTGTGCTGATGGAAAATTCTAACAGGCTTAGATAATATTAAGATTTCAGAATTCTGTAATGAGTTGGTTGCTGGAGTATTTTCATGATCCCATTTTCTTTTCTATGTAAATTACAGGCTCTAAAGGATTTGTATGCGCATTTGACCCCTATACAACGTGTGACTATTGCACGACACCCTAACAGACCCACTTTTCTTGATCATGTATTTAGCATTACTGACAAGGTATGCCGCTTCTAAGCTCTTTAGCTTTTAGATATTATTAGTTGTATTTTTTCTTTGTTGAGATCTTTTAACTTCAGGTAGATGGATTTTTTACTAATCTTAGTGAATCTCTTTGTATCCTAATTTGTCCAGTTTGTGGAGCTTCATGGAGATCGAGCAGGTTACGATGATCCTGCTATTGTTACTGGTATAGGAACCATAGATGGTAAAAGATACATGTTTATAGGTCACCAAAAGGGTAGAAACACAAAAGAGAACATTATGCGCAATTTTGGGATGCCTACTCCCCATGGGTATGTTCAATTAGTTGTACAGTTTTCCATCTACTTTGAGATGAGATGGTAATTTGAGCTAATATCTTCCAACTTGAATGTTAATATGTTTAGCATCTGATGAACTGATAGATTTTTTACTTTGATTAGCTACCGAAAGGCTCTACGCATGATGTATTATGCAGATCACCATGGATTTCCTATAGTTACTTTTATTGATACACCTGGGGCATATGCAGACCTGAAATCTGAAGAATTAGGCCAGGTATGTGGATGATTATTATGTGAAGCTTCCATTTATTTCTTTTTTTCCCCTAAATGCTGACTCATTGATTTCTATGCTATGCATATGCACAGGGTGAAGCCATTGCCCATAATTTGAGGACAATGTTTGGTCTAAAGGTACCAATTGTTTCTATTGTCATTGGGGAAGGTGGCTCTGGTGGTGCTCTGGCCATTGGCTGTGCTAATAAATTGTTAATGCTTGAAAATGCAGTTTTCTATGTTGCTAGGTAATTTGTGTTTTCCCTTAACGTGAAATCAAATATACTTCTGGATAACACCCATGAGAGTTGTGCAGATGCATCTACATCATCTACTATCATCTCCATAGCTAACAACTTGGAAACATTAGTATTTCAATTACCATATTAGCCAGAGCTTTTCTTTTTCTTCACTTATTTTCTTGTGGTGCTTTGTGTTGATTGTTCACTGAGCGTTAGATCTTGCTCATCATTTTTTTTTCTTTTGGTTCTTGGTCGATTTACTGCAGGATATAATAATTTAATACTAGTGGTAATGCATATTTACAATCAATGTATGATGACTTTGTGGACTTTAAACCACTTCTTTTTCTCGATAATGGCTTGGATAACCGAGTTTTGTTCTATAATATTACCTTTAGAGGCCTGCATTACATGTGAGAGCCTTTACTCTAAATACCAACTATAGATTGTATATTCTTCCAAAATCCAACCATTGTCTCATTCCAAATCATGGCATGTCCCTTGTTATTTTCCTTGGTTATAAGGATGTGAACACATGCAAGCGCTCGCATGCATATTTTAATTTTTAAGTTTATTTGAATAGTTTTATTTTTTTTTATGGCGCCATTTACTGATCCCTTTTTTCTACACTTTCTGTTTCTTTTTACCTCCGTTTGATATCACATAGTCCTGAAGCATGTGCAGCAATTTTATGGAAGACTGCCAAAGCTTCTCCAAAGGTTCAACAGTTTAACAGTCTTCTCACTTTTAGGTTGTCAATTAGGGGATTGATTATGGAGGACTGAAATATTTTTTTCCTGCGCAGGCTGCTGAAAAATTAAAGATCACGGCTAGTGAGTTATGCAAGTTGCAAATTGCAGACGGTATCATCCTTGTAAAGATCTTCTCTACTGGCATATTCTTAAGCATATTTTAGCATTTTTTTTTCTTTCTTTCTTTAAATTTTTATTTTTATGATTTTTCTACTTTCAATCTTTGGGATACCATGATGAAATTCACGTTCTGCAAACAATAATTGGAGGTGAATTGGGGCTTCTGGACACATACCTGGGAACTTGTGAAGGCCTTTCTATTTAAACCCTAACTCAAAATTCAGTCACTGAATCACTTTCCCCCACCCTTCCTCCTCCTTCTAGTGTGACATGATGAATAGCTGCTACTTCAATTTAGTTACCTAGCTTTCAGATCTTTGTGTTATTTCTTTGACATCTGAAAGTAATTTTTTAAATTTTAACAGGAGCCACTTGGTGGTGCACATGCAGATCCATCATGGACCTCACAACAGATAAAGAAAGCAATTAATGAATCTATGGATGTGAGTACCACTTATGTTGTATCAAACTTATTTAATCTTTTTCTAATATTGATATTCCATAGATATAAGTCCAAATCTGGGTAGGGTCAAGAAAAAGGATTCATATAGCCAGCCTCATCTAGATATAGATCAAGGCTTGGGTGAGTTGCATTGTGGTTGTATCATAATTTGATCATGGATTTTTACAGGAGCTGACAAAGATGGACTCACAAGAGCTGCTAAAACACCGAATGCTGAAATTCCGAAAAATAGGTGGGTTTCAAGAGGGAATCCCTATTGATCCCAAAAGAAAAATCAACATGAAAAAGAAAGATGAACTGGTTGCAGGAAAGACCCCAGTGCTAGATTTGGAGGTTGAGGTTGAGAAACTGAAACAGCAAATTTCAAAGGCCAAGGGATCATCTAACAAGCCTCCAAAGTTGGCTTTGAATGAGATGATTGAAAAACTGAAGAGGGAGGTTGATCTTGAATTTTCTGAATCTGTTAAAGCCTTGGGCTTTAAGGACAGGTTTGCCACCTTGAGGGAAGAGTTTTTGAAAGCAAATTCGCAGAACCAACTTATGCATCCAGTTCTAATGGACAAGATTGAAAAACTTAAGAATGAATTTACTCGGAGCCTGTCAGCAGCTTCTAACTATGCAAGTTTGAAGTATAAGCTTGATATGTTGGAGGAGTTCTCTAAAGCCAAGAGCATCTCAGAGAAAAACAATAAAGGTGTAATATTGAAGCAGGAAATTAATAAGAAACTTAAAGAGATCATGGATCGACCTGATGTGAAGGAGAAGATGGAAGCAATACAGGCTGAAGTTCTAAAATCAGAAGCTTACAGTGAAGGTGAATTAGATGAAAAGACAAAGGAGAGTATTGTGAAGATGAGGAAGGAGATAGAGCTGGAACTAGCAAATATTTTCAAGTCCTTGGGTTTGGATGTGGAGATTGTGAGGTCAAAAGCAAAAGAACTTAGTGAGCAGTCTCCATTCCTAGACTTCAAGTCTAAGGTGGAAAATTTGAAGGAACAAACTGACAAGAAAATAAAAGATGTAGTCAACTCATCAGATATTAAAAACATGATTGAGTTGCTGAAGTTGGAGGTAGCTAAGGCAGGAAATAAACCTGACGTAGCAACACAAAATAAAATTGACACATTAGAACAGCAAATAAAGGAGAGGCTCTCATCATCTATCAACTCAACAGAATTAAAGGAGAAGCATGAAAAGCTGAAGGCGGAGATTACTGAAGCCATAGGATTTGCTGCGGGATTAGATGGAAGTCTGAAAAATGATAATTCAAGGGAGGAGAGCTCCAAAGATGAGTCAGGAGTAGAGATTAATTTGGGCACAAACCGCAGCTTTGCTTAGAGTGAGTTCGTTTCTTATTTTTTCTATTTATTCCTCGATGGATTAAATATATATCTTTGTGTTTTGAGTTTTCTTTAAAGCTTTTAGCCTTCTCTGATGAGATCCATAATCTGAAGAGTATCTATTCTTCTCCTCTTTGAACTTTCTTTCTTGAAGTGGTCTCAATTAGGAATGACAATTTTACCAATCCCGTCGAGTAAAATTCTGCACCGTGGGTTTTTTATTTTGAACCCGAGTTGGATTCAGGGCTGTTATTATATATATTATATATATTTTATTTTTTAATATTATATTTATATTTAATTTTTATAATTTATAATTATTTTTAAGTGAAATATAAATTATATTATATAGATATGTGAAAAAAAACATAAATAAATATATATATATTTTAAAAGAAAAATAAAAAGAAATATATAAATTGATATTATTCGGTCCGTCCTGTCTCAATATTTTTATTTATAAACAGGTCGAGTTTGGATTTTGCAAAACTTGACCTGTTGCCATTAATCAATTTGCAGTCCTTAGCGTACTGTATGATTGAAATGTTCAAATAATTCTCAGAAGTTGATTTAGTAAATATACAACTGTAAATAAATTTATAAATTTAATCCTAGTGTTTGACAATTTTAGTAATTTTCTGTTCACTTTTAAATTGCATATTTATTTGCCATTGTGCAGTATCTATTTCATAGGTAAAACTACCAACAAAAATGGCATACAAACAGTTGGCAGTCTCTGATTAAAAATGGCATAGATACAGTTGGGCAGTCTCTGATTAAAGCAGTTGAAACTGCATCAAGCTCTTACAGTCGGAACATATTCCATCATTGTGCCTATACACTACCACCAACGAATTTCTCCTACACGAAACAAGGTTTTGCTTCTATGGGAACACGAGAATCATACGGTATTACATCTTTTTAAGTTAGCTGAAACGTTTCCGTTTTGAATTTAAGTTTTACTAATTTATCAGTTTCCAGCTCGCTTTTTAATTTAGCTGGTTTAAATTTCGTGATAAAATGTGTTTCTATTCCAATTTTTAGACAGAACAATATGTGTAAATTATGTCCTCGCAGTGACATACTTCAAAGCATGAGGAATAACACACTCGTCTTTAAATCTTTTATTTTGTTGATTCGTTGAGGAATCAGTGCTCCTTTAGCTTGTGGAATGGAATAAATGAGTTTACAGCCAAAAGAAAAAAATGCCCAAAACCCTTTGGCATAATGACAACAGAAATACCAGCCATTACAAATCCCCTTTCGCACATCAAGCCTGATGAAGAAGTTTCAGTACAAGTGAGGAATGACAGTTTTTCTGCTCTTGGGATAATCTTCTCCAAATTTGTCCAGATACCATTTATGGTAAGCACGTGCCCTAGGCACCAAGTTGGCGCATGTGTAGAGAAAAAACCCAAACCCAACCCAGGACCATGTCATTACAGCCCACCCAAGCCACTCCACAATCTCCCCAAAGTAGTTGGGACAGCTTACCAGCTCAAACCACCCTCCCTTTGGCACCTTATACCCACCACCCTGTCTCTTTAAGCCCATCAAAATCCTATCTGACCATATATTAATCCACATTCCCCAAAAGAATACCAATAAGCCACCTAAAAACCTCCACCAGAACCACCCATCGCTGTCATAGTCCTCTTTGTAATGAGACACCCACCTGGCCTGCAAGTAAGCATTCAATAAATTAAAACCAAATGCCATTAGGGCCACACTCACTGGAAAACCACTAGATGTTTTAGAATTCTGCCGAGTGGTATTCAGGTAAAGGCAAAGAGGGTAGATACAGGTCCTATTGAGGTAGTGAATGAGAAAAGGGGATATAAGGATCAAGGCTTTGGAATTGGTAGCATATCGACCAAAGGAGAAGAGGAGAATGGTGAGCCAGAGACTGGGACTCTCCATGAGAAACCAAGCCAAAGATGGGGACATGGTGGGACCCCAGCCAGGGCGCCTGTGCTTGCCATATGGGGCTTGGAGGAATCTGAGGGAGATGTAGGTAGGGGGTCCTATGAGGTAGAAAGTGAGGAGGCTGTAATGAAAGAGACTCTGATCTGAGAAGGCCATTGTTTGTGTGCTTGATGGGATAGTCAAGACTCAGGGATGCACCGTAAAAAGGATATCTGTTGGATTGTCCAAATCTGTTGTTGGTGCAGAAGTAACGAGTTTCAAAAGTTGCCAAAAAAATATAATCCCTATTTGGCAATTTGGGGTGTCAGTAACGAAAGAACGTGATCCACCTGAAAATAAGAACGGTCTCCTATATTTTGACAACTGTGGTGAGACAACTGGATCTTGGACGCACCCACGTTGACATTGGTAATTATTATATCTGAAAAATGAAAGATATAATAATAATAAGTTAGGGATATAATAATAATAAAGAGGAAGCAAGCTATAAATAAAAAACATGCACACAATTTTACCAGCACCTATTGTTGTTGCTTGTTACTATAACTCTTCTTTTTAGGATCTATTTGTCATTGTTGCATCTACTCTTTGAGAGGCAATTTCTAAAAATTCCCTTTGCACCCCTTCGGAAATTTTTTTACAGGGAATCAATGTCAAATCATTAATTCAACTGGGCAAAAAGGATGAAAAATAGCACAATAAACGGACTTTAAGCTCACAATTTCTGCATAAAAACGTCTTGCAAATACATAATTGCCATTGACTTGAATACGTAATTCCTAGATAAAATACATGTCTAAGAAATAGATAGAGTGTAGCTCTAGCAAACCAAGAATGAAACAAAAACATTAGAAAGAACAATGAAGAACCTAATCAACCACTTTAAAATGGATAAAAAAAAATGTGGGGCACCCATGCTAAAACAGGTAAAAGGAAATGTTTTTGAAAGGATTTGCTACTATGGTTCAAGACATACCAAGAAAACCCAAAAGGTTAGCAAACCAAGAAAGTTTAGAGCAAGGTTACATGAGAGAAAGCAAGGTTACATGAGAGAATTGTATTAAGCAACCGCATGATGTCAGTCATATACATGGTTGTTTATCTTATTATGATTTATGCATCATTTTCCAAATAATGAAGAGAAAAACTAAAGAGAAAGTTGAAAACAAATATATACAAAGAAAAAAAAAAAGTAGAAACATGAAAATGTTAAGGAGGGGAATGTCAATATTGGTGTTCAAAAAGGGTTGTTTTCTTTTGAAATAAACAAAAGGCTGGGTTTCAAAATTTGATAAATCAAAAAAAGATAATTGAATATAAAAGGTCAACATAAATTGGAACTATAAAATCAAACAAATGAGAGTAGGAAGGGAGAAAAACGTCAATTGTTTGAGATTGCACATGTGCAAAAAATAATGCAAACTATAAATGAAGCAATAACAGAGACGTGCTTTAGCCAAGGAATCTCGAATAACCAAAAGAATACGAGGATTTGAGCAATATTTGATCTAGTTTCTTTGAGAATAACAAGCACAATGCCAAGGAGTAACAAATACCAATATTTTTTTTTTTTTGAGAATTCCGATCATAATATTCCCAGAACATGAACATCAAAGAATAAACAATATCCACATTACAAGTCACCATCAAATAAAACAATAATAATTGCCAAACCCAACTCTTGAGCCAGCCTTTATCAGTTTCTTATTCAACATTTCTCAAATCTCCAAGCATACAGAAAGAGCTGAATGACATTCCAGCACAAGTTTAGAAACTTTAGAGTCAATTATCCCCATCTAAGTGATCATAATTTAAATAGTATAACAGATCTAAATCAGATTGTAAAACATAATTTAACCCCATGAAGGCGGAAAATAGCAAGAATCACAGCCAGATAATTAATCAAATAATGGAATTACACAGGAATAACAGGTATTGGAAAATCGATTTAATTCCCATTTATTCCCTGTTTTCTCGGGTTAAATTAAATCTAATCATAACAAAACACATCCAAACCTCAAACCATATAAAAAAAAAAATGAGCAAGCAGCCATATTCAGTATTAAAAGCTCTACTTAAACCCAAATAAATCAAACAATCATCTCACAAACAAGTAAAGCAAATGGCATCCACAGACAGAAATCAGTAAATTTACAGATCCTAGAAAACTAAAACAAATAATCCACAGTACTTTTTAGCAATTCACCAAAAGACGAACAATCTGTAAAATCACACAAACTCACCTCCCTAAGCTCAGTGTAGAAAGAAATTATAGTAACTTGAGCTTCTCGAAATTACATGAAAACTGAATCAGACTCGATATAATTTGAATCAGCTGCGAACCGCAATCCCAGCAACATCACAGCTTATTTTGTTGAAGGACAAGTCAATCTCCAGCGTTTCCTTCCTTCTGCATCAGGAATTCGGTGAAAAATCGAAGTCCAGCAACTCCAGCCGGCGACGTCAATTTCAGTGGACCGGCTTGATTTTGGTTCTCTTGCTTTCTTCAGTGTTCTTCGGAACCTCCAACGCCGTCTCATGCTAAACGAGTTTTGTAGGAGCTCAGTTACAAACTTAGAATTATTACAAGTCAAAAGAATTATATGATTAAAAAATAATATTTTATTCATAATTAAAATAAAATAATTATATTAATATTTTTTTTTCTCTCTCTACACTATTCTCATTTTTTTTAAAATATTTTTTGCAATAATTCAATTGAATTAATAATAAAATGTGCGTTTATATAAATTTTAAAATAATAAAATTTAAAATTTTTTATTATTAAGCCTAATTTAAAATTTTAATTATAATTATATTTACTCTACCAAAATTAAAATAATAATAATATTTTATCATTAATTTAAAAAGAAAATTATTATTTTCGAAATGACTTAACAATTAGTGATTGATATAAAAGTATTGAATTATTGAATTAACAATAAGTATTTAGATATTTAAATTATATTGTCAATAATTATTAATATGTAAATTATAATTAAAATGAATTAAAAAATTTCATAGATCTAATGCATTATACTAAAACATTTATAATGCAAGCCATCTATTAAGCTAAACCTTATTAGGTGTCATTAAAATCTTATATCTATTTCATTTTGGAAAGAAATGAATAAGAAAACAAATGTTCTTCTTGCATATAACAAAAATGAACATGTTCTAACCCCGCGTATCAATTTGGCATCCCTAATCAGAACTAATCATCGCCCAATGGCATTTTCAAAATTAAACTATTTGTTTTTATTTTATCTTTACAATTTTTAATTAATTAATTTCCCATTTTACTAATAATCTCAAGTTTTAATTAAATAGCTAATATAATTATATATATATATATTCCTATCCCTGATTCGTGGATTTGCTCTCCAAATTTGCTTTTGCTCTCTCTCTCTCTCCCCTAATATGAATTGATCATAAAAGTTTTTTTGGAGTTGAAATAAAAAAAGGAAAGCAAAGAAAAATAATGTGAGATAAGAATAATTTCATGAGAGTTTAATTTTTGAATAAAAAGGGAAAGTAAATAAAATAATTGGGATAAAAGTAAATTTTATATTTAAGAGTTTAATTAATTTAGATAAAAAAAATATTATGAGATTAGTTTACTCTCTTAAACCTGTAATTATATTTTGTTTTCTTCAAAATGAAAATAATATATTTTTTTTTTTACTTATTATTAAAATTAATTTTTTAAATAATATTATTATATTCATTATAACTAATATCTTTTTTATTTGGTAAATTTTCAAATATTTATTAATTATTTATTTTTTAAAAATTGTCTATTCCATTTCTAAAGCGAAAAAACTCTAAAAAAAGCCAAAATAAAACCTTACTTCTCTCTCTAAGCCTACAAACAAGCCTTCTCTTCTCACCGTCTCTTTCTCGCTCTAGGGTTTTCAATAGAAGTACAACTGACCACGGCGACAGAATACTACCACCCGGTGCCACCAGGCTTTTCAAGTTTACTCGGCGAAATACAAGAAGCTCTTTAATGGTCTCTGTGATCGCGCGCCTCTCAATTCCTTTGCTCCACCAAACAAATTAGCTTCTATCTGTTATTTCGTAGGCACGGTATTTCGACATTTTGGCTATAATTTGTCCTCGATTTTATGGTGAATGCGAGCTTTCTACTCTCTCTCTCGATTGCTTGCTTTCTTTTATGCGTTTGTTCGCGTTGATTTGGAGCTACAGGGGCATGCTACTCTTGTTTGATTTAGCATTTTAGGGTTTGAGGTAGTGATTCCTCTGAATCTGATAAATGTTTCTGGAAAAGAAATGTGAGGAATTTAAGTGCATTCGAGTCTTTGAATTTCACATATTTGGCTTTAGGATGAGATAAGTAGTAGTTGGCGTCTAATTCTTGGCGAGAGATATACGTCTAGCTTAACAGTCTTTTTCTCAACTCTTTTACCGGCAAGTTTCATTGTAAGTGGCTAATAATGGCTTTTCAATTTACTGGAAGCCAATGTTCTGGTCATTTTTTTTTCGGATACTTGTCACCCCTTCATTTGTGTGGATTGATGAGTATTAATAGCTTAAATTACAATGCTGCTTATTGCTTTTACCGGTGCAGGTTGTTTCCTCTCATTTTCTGCAGTGAATACTGCTGCTAGAAGGAGATTGATTGAACATTTGAGATTTTCATGTTGGTAAATGCTGTTTGGTGGATTTTGAATGGTTGTTACCATGGATTTAAATGTTTCGCCTTCACCTGAAGATGATGAAGAGAATTTTGAAGAGCACATTGAAGGATACACTGCTCCAGAAGAACGTTTTGAATCTGCTGCCGAAACTGCGCGCAGGGTATGTTTAAGTTTTGTTGTCCTTTTTTTTTTTGGCGTTTGGAGCACATTGGAAAAGAATAATTTTCTTTCAATGAGGAAAACGATGAACATTTGAATATACGAGGAATCCGTATTTCAACTTTTCTTTCATGAGGTTTTAATCTACTTGAAAAGAAGGGAAAATCACTCAAAAGAAAGAGTAAATTGTCTTACTGATAGCCATCAACAAAGTGAATTAATGCACCTATGTTGTAAAGATGATTACTCATTTAAAAATGAGAAGTAATTTTCCTTCAAAATGGCTGAGTTTTCCTTCTGACTCGCAGAATATTTTCCAAAAAACTAGAACATACAGAGGTTTATATGGTAAATAAAACATTTCCTGATAAACAATATAATTGGAGCCTTAGAATGTGCTATTTTCCTTTTTTTTTTAAGTACTTTCAAAAGTTTTGACTGATTGGATTGGAATTCTTTCTAACTCATTTATCATTTAACTCTTCTGGTAAATAAAAAAAATATGAGTCCATGCAAGAGTGTAAATTCTAGTTTCACCTTGGATTTCATATGTGCTTCAAGTTTGGCAGATGAAGTGAAAATTCTATGGGGTTCCTAATTATTAGGGCGCCCAAGAGGGAAATGATGACTAATCTGTAGTATTGTAGGATGAAATATGTTATTATTTGACTAAAGTATATAGATATTTGGTTTTCATAGCTTTATCGTTGTGTGGATGCCTCTCCTACAAGTTTTGGAATACAACAGCAGATAAATGGCTTGGTTTGGTCGAGATTGAATGTATATGTAATACCCTATATCTTTATTTAAATAGAATGACCTATGTTTGAACATTTCTGATTGTTAGCTCTAGATAGAAATAAGTTTTGAGATCATACTTTGCTCTCTCTATCTCTGTATGTTTGAGTTGTTTTGTCTTCTTAATTTCCTTGTTCCCGATATGGGATGGTTTTAATGTGTCCATATAGTAACTTGCAAATTGTTGGTTGTGTGTGTGTGTGTATTTGCAGTCACATATTGTTGCTAATCTTCTTTACAACTTTGGTTAGGAGCGTGAAGAAAGACGCAAGAGATTGAGAAGTGAACGTTCTGACGATAGACCTATGCATGTGGCTCGGCAGCCAACGCATGATCAACACTTTCCAACTAAACACTTTAAAACTTATGACAAAACTAAGCTCCCGCCTGGTAAGATATTTGTCTGATTGCTTTCATCAGTTTTACCAATGAATATACTCACATTATTTAATTTTTAATTTTTTTCCTGATAATGTTTAGACTCCCAATATGTGGAGTGGAGTTTATAATATTCATCTGATGTTATTCTATGGTCACTGTGTTTCTAGTGTCAATGTGATATTGGATTTTTCTTGAAAAATATCTTTGCATTTGTTGGATCTTACATGTAATGGAAAATTGCTAGATGGTGTTCTTAATTTTATTATAGCTCTCGTTTTACTTTTTAAATTTTGAATTTGTTTCTTGTTGGCTTCGAGTCTGGTAAACATGAAGTAGCTGTTTTCTTAATTTTATAGGACTAATGTGATTCCAAATTGTTCAATATGTGATGGATAGAAGTTTATAAAGCATAATGCACATTTGCACAGTCCTTTACCAGCTGTAAATCTAAATTTTTAAGCTAGAAGATCAAATCAGGGGACTAATTGGTTAGTGCTTTTGATTGATTACTATTAGATGGAGACATAAATGGTTGAGGCTAGAGATTGCTAAACTAATTATATTTTGGATGAATGCATTGATGCAAATTTAAGGCCATCACTGGGAAGCTAGTTAAATTTATCTCCTTATAAGGTCATTTTCCATTTCTCAATAGTGAATCTGTTCAGTCAGTGTGTAAATATATCATCTTGTATTGTGATATGATTACGAGTTATGGTCATTTTTGGCTTTTCTCCTTTGTTAAATGTCTGAGGATTTGATTTGCTTGGTCCAGTTTGTTTGAGGATTTGATTCGCTTGGTCCAGTTTGATGAAATTTTACTTGTGTTTGTCCATTATCCAAAAGACAATATGAAGCAGCGGAAAGACTTGGGGAAATTAGATCTCAACAATTAGGCTAGAAAAGAGTAGAGTGATTGTGGTTGAAGAGGAAAATAATTAGCATTTAAAGAAAATCTCTGATTTAAAATTCTGATTGAAAATAATAATAATATAATACTATTTGTCTAATAGAAACTTATTCATACTAATTAGAATGAACCCTAATCCTAGATTGAAAATTTAATAAGTAACTTAATATTAATTAAATATGTACTTAATATTAATTAAATATGTATTTAACAAGAAACCTAAATAAACATGGAAAAATATCTAAAACAAATTGAACCAGAAAAAAAATTAAATAAAATTTCTAATTTAAAAATTAAATAAAAATAATTCTTAAAATTTATCTTCTTTTTCCTTAACTGCATCATTTTCCCTGGTTAGAAAAAATTTGTCCTCGAGTTTTTTTTAGTGCTGAAGAATCAATAATTGAAATACTAAATTAATGGCATGATCAATACTCTTTAGAGGTGGTAAATTGTTTTCAGATCATCTTTAACCAACTCCTTGAATTTCTTGATTAACTGCTGAATTTCAATGGAATATTGAAGTGATTCCCTAATATGGTCACTTCTTGGTTGACTAATTAAAGCACGTAGGACACTTATTTTCACTACTTTCATTTTCAAATATTTCAGTAGATAAGTACCCATTGATTTTGCTGCTTGTTAAACTCCTGCTTGCCAACTGCTTTGCCTCTTCCTCATTAATCGTTGTTATCACTCTTTGTAACACTAAGGACTCACCATATACTGGACGAATATCAAATTCCTCTATCTCCTCATTATGGTTATCAAAAACTGGTTCTAATTTTACAACTTCCTCTATCTCCTCATTATAGTCATCAAAAACTGGTTTTAATTCTTGGAAACAATTCTCCAAACTAGGTCCCCAATCCAAATTATCATTCGCATGTAATTTTTCATGAAAAACAACCACTCCAATCTTGACTCCTCCACCATTCAAATCTAGAGCGTATGGTAATAGGTCTTCCAATCCATCTCGTGCCTCTTGGTTTGCGGGTCCAACTTCATGAAAGGGGTTCACGTTCTCAACTTCTTCTTCAACCTCAAGATTTTCTGAAATCTCGAGTTGCTCGCAGTCGTCTTCTGGATTCTCCATTTGGGATTCTACAGGTTCCAATGTTGCAAGGCTTGTACAGCTTGGATCAAATCCTCAATCATTCTTCGCATCTCAGCCAACTTTGTTTTTTGGGGCTGATTGCCTCTACCTCCACCAACCATTGAAATGAAATTTCAGGCTTCAAGTTCTGATATCACTTGATGCGGCTTGAAGGTTGTGGAAAGGTTTAGGGCAATTAATTCTCAATAATTGGGCTAGAAAAAAGTAGAGTGATTATGGTTGGATCAAGAATTAATTATTAGGGTTTAAAAAAACCTAGGATTTAAAATTTTGATTGAAAATAATAATAATAATAATAATAATACTATTTGTCTAATAGAGACTTATCTATCCTAATTAAAATAAACCCTAATCCTAGACTGAAAATCTAATAAGTAAAAAAGAATCTAATACTAATTAAAATATTATTTAACAAGAAACTTAAATAAACATGGAAAAGAAACCTAAAACAAATTGAACTAGGAAAATTAGATAAAATTTCTAATTTAAAATTTAAAATTTAAACAAAAATAATTCCTAAATCTTATATTCTTTTTCCTCAATTGCATCATAATGTGATTATATTGTTTCAAATATTACATTTATGCATGTGCTTTTTAACTGCTGTTTGCTTTCAAAAACTGTAGGCTGGTTGGATTGCCCTGCATCTGGTCAGGAAATCTGTGGTATTATTCCTTCCAAGGTTCCACTAGGTGAAGCCTATAATGAGTGTATTCCTCCTGGGAGAAGATACTCTTTTAAACAAGTGGTTCATCAACAGAGAGTATTAGGAAGAAAAGTAAGTACTATGAACTTAAAAGTACACTTTATGCCCTTTCTTTAATTTCTACATGTATGTATAAATCTAAAATGTGGAGGAAAAAAAAAGGAGAAATGGTAAGCTCTTTAAAGTTGAACATAGAATACTATTTGGATGATATTTAAGTTTAATTCACTGATTTTTCAGCTTGGTTTGGTGATTGATTTGACAAATACTTCCCGTTACTATTCAACAACAGATTTAAAAAAAGAGGGAATTAAGTATGTCAAGGTGAGTTTCAATATTGTATGTCTTTGGGCTAAACTCTTAGATGGTACTGTATTCTGTGCTTTAAATTAACTTCCTAATTTGTTTCCGCAGATTCAGTGTAAAGGGCGTGATGCAGTACCTGATAATGCATCTGTAAATACCTTTGTTTACGAGGTATGATTCTTCCATAATACCTTTCTATAGTGCTCTGTGCGCGTGCGTCTGTTTTCTCCTGCGAATCTTCTTGAAATGTCTTCCTTTCCTATCTTTTCTTGTATTGCTGTGCAGACCATTAAGGGCCAGTTCAGTATTGATATTGCAAAAAGTTGATTTTGGACCAAGAATAAGGAATAATTCTCTTGGACCAAAGGATGATAATTATGTGTCACTTGTTTTTTATAGGCCTGAAACTGATTTTGGATAATGTTTGAAAATTTGTCTAAAATCAATTTTAGGCTCATAAAAACCAAGGGACAAAAAGCTATTATCCATTGGTCCAAGACGATTATTCCTTATTCTTGATCCAATCAATTTTTTGCACAAACACTGCCAAACTGGCCCTAAATAGAGTGGTTCATAATAATTTGCACTGTTTTTTATTGTATAATAATCATGACTTCATGTGCCACTTTTTTATTCATTTTCTTGAAAGGAGCAAAATATGCTTTTTTTATTTTTTGTGAGTTTGTGCAAGAATATGATGTGTGCTTACCTATTGTTTTAGGTCACACATTTTCTCGCTCGCCAAAAATTTAAGAATTACATTCTTGTTCATTGTACACATGGGCATAATCGCACCGGGTATATGATTGTCCATTACATTATGCGCTCAATGCCAATGTCTGTCACACAGGTTTGTTTGCAACATTCATTATTTTATGTTACCAAGTGGGTCTGAGTCCTTACTTACTATTTACTTTCAAATCTATTCTTGTTTGTTGCTTTTGTAGGCAATAAAGTTGTTTGCTGATGCCCGTCCTCCAGGAATATACAAACTAGATTATATTATGAACTTGTACAAATTTTATCATGAAACAAAGCCTGAAATGGTTGTTTGCCCGCCAACTCCAGAGTGGAAGAGATCTTGTGAAGGACTGCCAGATGACGACGACGATGGAGGTTCAACTGCTCCTTTGCATGTATGCACAGTGTTTGAAGTAAAAGCAATTTATAGCTATTGATATTCTATGTCATGGATTATATAAATGAACGCTGTGAATAACAATATTTGTTCTTTCTGTAACTCGTATGCTAGTGGAGAATTAAGTATTCTATAGGCAATATTAGCTTTAGAGGAAAGTTGCCTGCTTTTCCAAACAGTGAATGTTATAATCTGCACATGTCTGGTTGTTGGCCTCTCATACGGCAAATGATGCCATCATGAAAGTTGCTCCAAATGCCTTTTTCTTTTGGGGTATATATTCTTATATTCAGACCATGCAATATCTGGATACTGAGCTGGACAAACAATGTTCTTGGCTTCTTGCCAGTTACAATAGAATAACATGATAGGTATTTAGGCTGCTTGTGACCTTTGCCTCTGTATCATGGCCTTTAAGAAAATGGTTTTCCTGCAACATAAGCAGCTATGAACAGTTGATGCTGGGATGAATTTAGTAGCAAACATGTGAATGGGACAAGATGAAGAAAAGCATTTCCAGCAAAGACCATGACTGCATGGTAGAAAAAACCATGATGTTTGTACTTAAAATCTGATTTGATTCTTGGAATGAATGAAATTTGCCTCTTGTGCTGGGCCACATATTTAAAATGCAAAAGGGGATAAAAAGTTTGGTTTGATGATGAAGAGCTTTAGAGCTGTTAGTTGTGGATGAATATCTTCTTAGGATGAGGAAATTGGGCAATTGATTTTCTTTTGTTGAGGTGGTGGAAAAAAGCCTACAATTCAACAAAAAAGTGGACGGGCTTTTATTTGGTAATTCTTTTCTGTTGTAGTTGATGTAGATATCACAATATGTGAAATTGATCTCAATATTGTTTTTTATTTTAGATTTAGTGGATGTAGGAATCAGGTATGTGAAATTGATCCCTAGATGGTGTAGAATAGTTTTGTTTGATTTATATGGGTTTCTACTAGCAGTTTAGAGTTAAAAGACATGCTTTTTAGTTTCAGTTATGTTACATTCTAATATCTTGTCTACCCGTTGTGGGTTAAAGCCTTAAAGGAGAAAGATACTATAGTGGGTTTGTTTCAGGTTGCTTGAAGAAGAATGGAGGTTATGGAACATTTTTTAAATAAAAAAAGGCACTTCTCTAGTTAGTGACAATCAGAAAAGCGCTCTAGTTTGTTGTGATTCTTTGATGTCAGTACAATGATAATTTCTAATCTATGGTCTTGGTGATGTCTGTCAGCAAAGTGTATGCTTGGTTATAGTCTTTATGCATATGCTGGTGGTTTATTGCCTATGATTTTTTATGATTGTATACTTTATTGGTATATGCTTGAAGCTGATATCTGGCATATATTACTGGAGTCTGCCTTTAATTTCTCTTTGTATAAACAAGAGCCACTGATGCATGTTTTGTTGCAAATAGGAGTATTGAACTCCAAAAAAAAAAAAAAAATGTTTTCTGTTTTTTGATTGTTGCACAGAAGAAACAAAGATGATTGTCTCAGTTAATCCATGTAAGAGTTCTTATGCGGATATGATATGTAACTTTTATACAGACAAATAACATTGCCCCAAAGTTTTGGTCCTAGATTCTGCAGTTAATTGTGCATGAAAACTCTTGCCAGTATCTGTTTTTTTTTTTGGGTTTTGGTTTTTGTTTTGCCTTTTCCATTAGCGAACATGTCTAAAATGTTCATAGGGGTGACCCATAGTCTTGGTGTTAATTTGAAATAATTTGTGTGCTGTAGTGTGTAAATCAATAATGATATGGTTTTTACTTTGGCTTAAAAAATTTAAAAATTTCAACTTCTTATTTGGCATAAATTTCCCATTGCGAAGTAATAATATCTTGTGCCCCTGGGGGGATAAGCCCAACAGCAAAGGTTTGGGATTTCCATTAATAGGTCTTAGGTTCAAATTGTGGTGGTGGAGTCTTGTATTTATTTATTTTTTGTGTGTTGTTGGGGGGTGTTGGGTTGCTGGTATGTTTATTGTTTACAGGAAGGAGGAGAGCAGCCCCTCTTTGTGTGGTTCATCTAATATTCTGATGTACCAAAACTAATAATTCTCTGTTGTTCTTCATGTCATTTCAGGACAATCATGAGACAGATGCTCCAATGACAAATGATGATGTTTTGGGAGATAAAATACCTATTGATCAGCTGGATGCCCTGCGACTTTTTTGCTATCAAACACTCAAGTTGAATATTCCTGTGAGGACACTTGTAGCCATTCTTCAAACTATGATGTTTGCTTGCTTTTCTTATATTTTGAGACATCCTAGATCTGGAGCAGCCGTTAAGTTTTATTGTAGCACCATTTACATGTGTATGCATGAGCGTATATGTGTTGGTATGATTTAGCTTTCCCTCACATCTCATATTTCCTTTGTTAAATAGCTTTTCAGATGTTATGTCTGGTTCTGCAATCTTTTATTTCTTTACATAAGAAGGATTCAAATTTCAGTGTAGAATGTGTCTGCATGAGGCATGGATAAGATATATTTGAAATTCCTAATTCTTGTACATGTTATGTGCTTCGTTGATATTGTGGTTGGCATGGAGCTTATGATATTTTCACTTTGAATTTCAGGTAAGAGGTAATCCACCATTCCCGGGGTCACATCCAGTATCCCTAAACAGGTCCAGTCAGCATTCTTTTATGATAATTTGTACACAACCCCCTTCTTCTCTTCCTCCCTTTTCTATCCCTACATCCCAACTGATTGAGCATAGCTGTGTTCTCTACATGCTTTGTTATTGTGTTTTTTTTTCCCTTTGTTGAAGCAGGTTAGATCTTTTTTGAAACGGAATGACCACTCCTTTCTGGCTTTAACCTAAGATTTAGGCATACTGGAATCTGAAAGATAACCTAATACCTAATCCCTATGCACTTTGAGATGCTTAGTAATTGTGATTTATTGTTAAAACTATCAAGTAAAGTTCATATCTTATGGAAGTTATAATGAATGCTAATGTTGGAGGAGACACGAGGTGGAACCCTTGGGAGAAAAACTTTCTTGTTTCATGTCCAGTGAATGAAAATGAGTGCTCTTATATGTTGTACAAGTTGACGCAACTAGGGGAAATAAGTGTTGAACTTTTATCTGAATGCTTATTATCAATTTCACTAAAACCTGGAGTAATGATCCCAAGTTTGGATCTAAAAGTTATGGGTTCATTTGATTGAACAAAGAAAAAGGATTATGGCTTGTTAAGAGGGAACTCTATGATTTCTTAGAGCTTGTCTGAGGCAACTTTTTTGATCTCTGAGAACTTTCATTTGAATGCTTATTATTAGTTTCACTAAAACTTGGAGTTGTGATCCCAAGTTGGGATCTAGAAGTTATGGGTCCATTTGATTGAACAAAGAAAAGGGATCATGGCTGTTAAGAGAGAGTTCTACGATCTCTTAGAGCTTCTTTGAGGGAACTTCTTAATCTTTGAGTTTTAGGAACTGAAATCTTGTTGAAAATTCTATGTAATTCTTTTATCAATCCATAACCTTTTAAACACTAAATACAAAAGCAAATAGTGGATATCTACCCACTATAATAATGGAACTTACTTAACAACTACCCATTAATAACTATATGCTAACAAAGAAATTTGTTACGATATAAAATCTCACATAGATTAAATACAAGATGTTTAATGAACTTATATATAATTTGTTAGCACTCTCAAGATTATGTTAAGCTTCCAACATTTGTAAGATGGTATTTGAGCGGAAAAATGATTCATGTCTCTGTTCTATTATAATTCGTTGTTCTATCATAATTCGGTATATTTCGAATTTAGTTTGATTTCAATTTTTGCCTCATAGTGGGTTTTTTTCAGTTATCTTTTGCCCAGTCATTGGCTTTTAAATTTGCTTATTTGCTCGTGATAGGCTTTCAATTTTGTCTCGTTGTGGATTCCTTTCAGTTGCCTTTTCTCAATCCAGTTTTCATCATAAATTTGTTAATGTCAACTGAGTTTAATAAAAAATTATCTTGATTCAGTTACCACTCAAGGGGAATATTAAGATACTAAAATTTTACATAGATTAAATATAAGATGTTGAATGAACTTATGTATAATTGGCCTATCTAACCTTAATAACTAGTTTTTGAGGTTAGCACTCCCAAAACTATATTAAGCTCCCAACATTTGTAAGAAAATTGATTCCCACATTCGTAAGAAAATTGATTCCCACATTCTTGGCTACACATGGGCAAATACAAGGAATATTACAATAATAAATAACTTAACAAAACTACCCAAAATAAACATCTAGCTACTGAGTCAGGATCTGGTCCCAGATCATATAAAAATATATGTATTTTTTATGCTATTTTATGATGCCTTGAAAATGGTTGGTGTTGTAGTGCCATATTAACATTGAGAAGCATCATAATTATTCTTTTTCTTATTTTAACAATCTGTTTGGGAAGTCTTAAAATGCAAGAATTCAATTCAATTGTATTCTATTTGCTCATTCTCATGTTCAGAAAATCCTTTTAGGTGATAGAATTCGATTCTTTAGGTGATGAAAATGAGGTGTTCTGCACGAATTGAAAATACTAAAAAAAGTTGATTATTTTGCAAAAATTCAATTCATTTAGTTTAGTGGTCGTGAGACCCGTCACTAGGAAAAACCAAATACATCCTTGATAGTAGCAACTTTATCATATTGTAAATAGAGTGATGCAGGAAATTTCAAAAACTTAAGTCACTTTTCAATTATTCAAACACTAGAATTCAATTGAATTTTATTATTTTAAGAATTAATTCAAACATGTGAATTTTGTAACTGAAGCAAATGAAATGGCATGATTTGTTCCATAAGATTATTGACTAGAATTCTTTCACATGCTTTCTCCCAAAAGAAGTGCAAGTAAAAATAGATAAATAGCCCATTGGAACATGAGCAGAGACTTCAGATGTTTGTCCTTTTATCTCTATCAAGTTTCCACGAACTTGTTGATGCCTGAGAACAACCAATGATATCAACTTCTGATAAAAACTAGGCAGTAAAATGGCTGGTGAAGGTAAATAAAAAGTGTACACAATTATAAAGTTACATGCAGTCAAATGAATGATGTTACTTGTTTTGCTGGCAAAATATGGCAGTTTGTTTCATCTGTTTTAATGAACTTCTTTTTAGTGAAAATGATGTGAGACATTGTCTCAGATATATCTGTACATGTACTCTAAGATGAGATGCATGGATACAAGTGGCAGATTGGAGGTGTGTGGTACAATCAGAATGAATTAATGGGGTTAACCTTAGATATTGTTGTGTAACAGCAATGAATCATTCATCAAACTTGCAGTCCCTTTTTGACCTAATTCAAACAAATTTCTGCCTGCGGCAATAGGTTAGATGCATGTGCAAATGCATATTCTACAGCCAAAGGATGGGATCCTTGTTGGATTTTTCCCTAGTTCTTTTTGGGAGGGTGTTATCATGAACTGGACTAAGTTGAAAAATCCCTCCCTCCAAAGAACCTATCCTTTGTATCTAACTTAATGAGGAATCGATATGCTGCAACTGCAAGTAGGGTTGTCTTGTGCATGTGAATGTGGTGCAACGTTTTTAAATTTATAAAAGAACTGATATAAAAAATTATGCATCTTATCTTTTCTCCTGTAACCAAAAAAGTTGGCCTGTTTTTGTTGGTTAGTGACTTGTTCTCTTATTCCAGTTTATGATAGTATGTTAATGGAGCTAACGTGGACAACTTTTATTCAATTTTTGTCTGTCTCAGTTTCTAAAAATAGGAGGTCAATTTTGTGGAATTTCCAATTTTGTTGGGGTGCAGGGACAATCTACAGCTGTTAAGACAAAGATATTATTATGCAACATGGAAAGCTGATGGAACTCGATACATGATGCTAATTATGATGGATGGCTGCTACTTAATTGATAGGAGTTTCAATTTTCAAAGGGTCCAGATGAGGTTTCCTTGCAGGGGCACAAATGATGTATGTATATGCATTTCTTCTAGAATGGTTTTTGACATTGTGACCTTATTTGTACTGTTTCTTGTGTAGATGATTTGCAACATGATTCCTTTTCCTTTTTTTTTTTTTTTTTCCTTGTAAGGGTTTATCTGATAAGACGCACCACTATACCTTACTTGATGGGGAGATGATTATTGATACCTTGCCTGACTCACAGAAGCAGGAAAGGAGATACCTCATCTATGATGTGATGGCAATTAACCACATGTCTGTTATAGAGGTTGGATTTCCAGTGAACTTTGTGAGAAACAATGCCATTCTTTATGTACTGAAAAAAGTCCTTTAATCTTGCTTTTGCTTACTATTATTTCAACAATTGTGTTTACCTGCAAGCATAACATGCCCTGTCAATACCATGCACGCATAAGTGCATCATGTGCCGTTTGTAGAAAGGGGGTTCAAGCATTTAATTCTTAGGGCTAGTTTGGCGAACTTGTCTAAAAATCAAGCTTTGGTTCATGCAAAAGCCAAATGACAAGCAGCTACTGTCCATTGACCCAAGGATTCTTCCTTATTTTTTGTCCAAAATCGGCTATTTGCAATGTCAATGCCAAATTAGCCCTAAGAAGTGTAACCATGTAAGAAGTGTAGAATGCATCTAATTTTGCTTGCCAACTTTGTCAACATATTACAACTGTGCATTTGGTTTGGAGCAAACAACAGATCTTCTCTCTCTTACACATGCATGCATTAACAGTTGAATAAAAAGCAGTTGTTTTACAAGTTGCTTCACTGCTTGTCTTATGGGGAGGAAGAACCCTGCCCAGTTGTTTCCCATTTGCATTAATTCTCTCTCAAAAGAGTCATATTTTTCCAGTATTCATTTTAAATGTTATTTTCAGTGGTTAGAATCAGCTAGTTGATGAAATCATATCTATTTTAGGATTTATATGCTGCATTTGGCTGTCAAAAGACGTACTGCATGCTCATACTGCACATGTTCAACCAATTTCCCTCTATAAAACCTGCTAATGGTTTTTATCATTCAAAATTGCTAGAGGCCATTTTATGAACGATGGGAGATGCTTGAAAGAGAAGTGATTGAACCACGGAATTATGAACGGCAACAAATTTATCCGAGAAGGAATCCTTGTTATAGATATGACTTGGAACCGTTTAGGGTATGTAATTGAATACCTTGTTTCGTTAAGCAGTAGTGCCTCTGACCTTTTTCTCCTCTTGTTATTCAATTCTACTAATGATTTGTTCAAAGTGTTTACAGGTCAGGAGAAAGGCTTTTTGGTTGCTTTCTACTGTCACCAAGCTTTTAAAGGAATTTATTCCAAATCTTCCACATGATGCAGATGGTCTTATTTTTCAGGTGATTAGGATCAGTACTAGTCATTGTGTCTTGAAAGAATAAGGAAGAGAAAATATCATTTTAAGAGTGGCTCAACTTGTGAATTTCTGCACTAATAATGCATGGTTGATTTTTTACCCCTCCTAAGAAATTTGTGCACTTAATAGTCAATTATTAACTAGTATCATACCACTGTATTTTTTTCCATTTAGTTATCTCTACATTCATTGAATAGGTCTCTGCATATTCAATTGTACATGTTGCATAGGGGAAAGGTCATGATGTATAAAGTGAGTTTTGTTTTCCTCTTAGGGTATTAAGAAGTGATCTTCATTGTTTTAAATGCCAGGGTTGGGATGATCCATATGTTCCTCGCACCCATGAAGGGCTCCTGAAGTGGAAATATCCTGAAATGAATTCCGTTGACTTTCTATTTGAGGTGTTTCTGTCAACTTCACCACAAACTTAGCTATTGACTTGGTGCCTCTCCTTCTGTCCCCTTGCCTTATTGGCCTCAAACTCTCATTGTCTGTTCATCCTGATTCAAAGTTAAATGTATGGACAGGTGGATGACGATGATCGTCAGTTACTTTATCTGTATGAACGAGGGAAAAAAAAGCTGATGGAAGGGAACACGGTTGAATTCAGAGGTCGATAAATTTCTATTTTGTCTTGCTTCTCAACTCTCTTTTGAATGCTAACAATTTTGTGAGGCAATTGAAAAACTTGAAAACGAACTTAACACTTACACAAACCTTACAAATGGAGAAAACGTTTAGATTTTAATTTATCACCATGACCTCCTTTGGTGCTCCTGCCTAGCTGTCATGACAAATTTTTGGAGGAGTTCTGTTAGGCTTCTAGGTGCTTTAATTTGCCATTCAGATTGTTGATTATGGCTTCTCCTGTTAAGGAAAGTAATTTGGGTGTGGATTGCTTTCCACTGAATTATCTTCCATTTTCATTGGTTAAATAATTCCTATTTTTGTAATTCATGTGATAAATAATTTGTAACAAGGTTTTTCTCTATCAGTTTATGGATTCCAAATCTAGTTGTTATTCATAAGCACAATTTGAATATTATTTGAATCTAACTTGCAGATGGTTCAGATCCCTCTTCATACTCGGGGAAAATCATCGAGTGTTCTTGGCATCAAGATGAACAGGTATGGGTTTGTATGCGGATCCGAACTGACAAATCTACACCAAATGATTTTAATACATACAAGAAGGTTAGTCTCGCATCATTTCTTCTGTGTGTGTGTGTCTGCCTGCTTGAGTATGTTGATTACTGAATAAGCTGCTTGTTGACTTAAACAGGTGATGCGAAGCATCAGGGACAATATTACAGAGGATATCTTGTTGAATGAGATTTATGAGATCATTCGCCTGCCCATGTATGCCGATAGGATACAAAACGATAGCAAAGCTCACCAGCATACAGCTTCGGCTCGACGAAGGTGACAGGCGGTGATGTATGGCCAAAATGGTTTTTTTTCTTTTTGACAAGTAATGACCACAATTGTTTGAAGTGGTTACCAGACTAGAAGAAGCCAGCAATGCACTTTTGACACTCACGAATGCATGGTGTTTGGTGGTTCAGTAGATTGAAGTTGGGAGAGCATGTCAGTGAGATGTTATGCAATTAGCTACCACCTTGTTATAACCTCATAACGTGTACTGTGCTGGTGAGTTGTATGATCCGGTCAGTACACTCAGATAGTTGTCAGTACGTTCTACATCAGACCCCAAATTATGCCTAAATGATAGCTGTCCGGATCAAAAGAGAATTAGGATCAGGATCCTCATGTATATTATTATTTCCCCACCTTTATGTGATTTATAAATTGTTTTAAAAGTAAGCCATTTTTAGAATTAGAAGCAGAGCCAAGTTTTCCTTTTTTTCGTATATGATTTTACCTCTTGCCTTTCGTGTTTTCAATGTGACTATCGTTTTTGGATTTAAGCTCTTGCCCCTCCTCTTTGTTGTCGCTTCTATCTGTGTGCTCTGCAGTTTTCACCTTTTACTTCTATCTTTAATTTCTTCTTCTGCAGCTTTTAGAGTGTTGTGTACTTTAATCAATAGATGTGTAATGTCATTGGGCTATGCCTCTTCTGCCTTGATTGCGGCTCTTTTTGGTCTTCTGTTCCAATCAATGCTGCAACTCTAAGAATATTGCGTCTTTTTCCACAAATCAATATTAGTAATCTACAAATCCATCTATTATTTAGATGATCATATCTCTCGTGAATGCAATATCCATTTTTAACAGTCTTCCTGTTTGTTCATTTCAGGTTTTTTCCTCAAACCCTAATCTCAATCACCTCAACCTTAAACAATACTAATCTTTGATTTACATTCCAAAAAACTTTAACCATACTTTAACCTCTTACCTTAAAAATTCGAAAAAGCCAAAAATCGTCTGCTCCAAATTTTTAATATAATTTATAAAAAGGAAGTGTGAGTGTCTTGATGTTTAATAGAAACAGTGGCATATTTTCAATGGAGGTGCAAATCTAACCAGTACTCACTCAAATTTGCTTAAAGTCGAGATTATCCAATTTATTGAGAGTTACTTGTTAAACTTGTCAAATGGTTCAAAACATTACCTGATTGACTTGAAATAAATTAATAAAAATAATTATTTTTATCAAATTACAATAAATTTTTTACCAAACTAATTAAAAAAAAAAAATCAACTCCTCTTAAAATCTTTTGAAAATCACTTGAAGTACTTATATTTGATGTGAAATTCCTTTTGAGAAACTACATTTAATTTGAAGTGATTTTCACTTGAAGTGCTTGAAAAAAGACGATATTCATAATATCGAAATTCAATAAACTAATTTAAAATGATGCAAATTCATATAAATAATACGAAGAAAATATTAATAAATATATATCTTTAAATTGTAAATAATTTTTATTAAATACAAGCTAAGTAAACATCACACTCCATAAAACTTTGACACCACCGTAAATAAGTTATATATATATCTTACTATTAGATTTAATTTTATCTTTTTTATAAATCAAACCAAATTATTTCATAATAATTTCAAAATTCTTTATATAAAATAAAAATCAAATTTTTTAATTTCTAAATCAAATTAAAATATTTATTTTGACTTATATAATTTAAGTTAATATTTCATTTTAAAAAGAATAATTTTTAATTTGAATATACATGTAAGTTGAAAAAAAATACTCAAAATTTCATATTTTACACAAGATATATAAGAATCCCAATTATCAACGGATTATTTAATTAAATAGGTAAAAAAATTAATAAATAACTGTAAGTGAAATAATTAATAAATAATATGTATAAAAATTATAAAATTTATCGATTAAAAATCTAATGAATTCATACATCCTAAATTTTATGATCTTTTATAATTATATCTTATTTTTATAAATTTAATAATTTTTATTAAGTCTTGATTAAATATAATGACTATAAAATGTAATATCTTGCTCTAGACAGTCTTCATCCCTTGCCTCTCTCTCCTTTTTTAGTCCTACTGCCTCTTGTCTTTCTTTTTTTTTTTTTTTTCTTTATTACCGTCTTTGTTTGTACTAAATTCGTCCTTCTACCTCTCCAACTTTGTCAATTTTTTTTTTTTTTTTTTTGCTTGATGTTAACTATTTAAATAGTGCAGTATTCATTTAATTTTGAGTTATTGGTTATAATTTTAAATAAGATTTTAATATTAAATTAAATTTATATTTATATATTTTTTTTGTCTTTTTTTTATTTACGGGAATTGAATTATAATTTTTTATGAAAATTTATTTATATTTTTTATGCAAAGGTGAATTTTCATCTTATTATTAATATATCGATATTAAATGACTTGATATTAATTTCGAGTGAAACGTATTTTTTATCGATGTGTTAATTATAAATATTGAATTTATATAAAAAAATCTTAATTAAATATAAAATAAAAAATGAAATTAAATACAAAAATTTAAATTTAAATAATAAATAAATTATTGAACTTTTATATTATAGAGAATTTCGAGTCGGACTATTTCGATATGCAAAAAATAATTGAGAAAATTTCTTGGACTCTTTCTTATGCATAGAAAACAGTAGATAGATCACTGTCCGGGTTTATCACTTCCTAATTTTCTTTAATTTCAATAGCATCCAGTTAGATTTGTCAATTTGCAATTACACACACCAATTCACCAAAAACAATACCTTAGCTTGATCGATTCTCACTTTTTTATCACATGAAATCCTCGGCGACGGCGGCTTTTGTTTTCTTGATTTGTTTGCTGTTGGGCGCTTCTATAACCTCCGTCTATGGAGATGACTACAAGAACAATAAATTTCGGGAGCGAGACGCTAGCGATGACGCCCTTGGTTACCCTGAAATGTGAGTCCGATCTCCATTTTTATCGATTATATACTCCTTCAAATTTTCGCAGAAATTAGGTTCAATTTGGCTTTTCTTGTTCTGAAGTGTGTAGAAATGTTTTTTTTGTTGGATTGTGGGTGTTTAGAGACGAGGATGCATTGTTGAATACACAGTGCCCAAAAAATTTGGAGCTTAGATGGCAGACGGAAGTTAGCTCTAGTATTTATGCTTCTCCTTTGATCGTTGATTTAAACAGGTAACCAAATAGCTTAAACAAGCTAGGGTTTAGTACTATTGGTCTCTTGTTGGATGTATATTTTCTCTCTTATTCTGTTAATTTTGTGTTTGTCTTAGTGATGGGAAGCTTGATATAATTGTTCCTTCTTTTGTTCACTACCTTGAAGTTTTAGAAGGCTCTGATGGTGACAAAATGCCTGGTAATTTGTTCTCTTCTTCTTTCCTTGGACTAGGAGGCTGATCTGGGTCCTATTCAATGAATTTGTTGAATGGAATTGATGAAAACACTATTTACTGAGCAAAGAATTTGTGTCAAAAACACAAGCTTTTATTGACTTTTTTGGTCTTTCATGCTATATTGCTATACATGCTTGTTTGATAATATTATCAGGTTGGCCTGCTTTTCACCAGTCAACAGTGCATGCCAGTCCTCTCTTATATGATATTGACAAGGATGGCGTGAGAGAAATTGCTTTGGCTACCTACAATGGTGAAGTTCTCTTTTTCAGGTACTTGTCGAAGAATTATTCATGCGAGATATATTGTAGCATTAATGGTTAAGGGAGTCTAACTCTAGTGTTCCCAAACTAACAGCTGATATGTATGATATTAATTTTAGGGTGTCAGGCTACATGATGACAGAGAAACTGTTGGTACCTCGTAGGAGGGTTAAAAAAGATTGGCATGTGGGTTTAAACCCTGACCCTGTGGATCGATCTCATCCAGATGTTCATGATGACCAAATTGTACTGGAAGCTGCGGAGAAGAAATCAATGTCTCGTAAGTATAATAACTTACTCCCAAATTCAAAATGGTTTTCTACCTGCTGCTGATTCTTTTATTAAAGTTTTCTACCTGCTGCATTAATTTTCTGTATCTTTTAAAGTTATCTTCACCATGATAAATCATAATAAAATAAAAAACTTCGAACCATTAAACTACATAGTGCTGCTGACCATATTTTTGAGGGGTTTCAGGAATGATGATGTTTGACATATAATTCTACTACCAGTATTATTCTTCCTGAAACTACAAGCTTGAGAGTTGGTAATCCCCTTTACATTGTTTGCTATCCGCTGACCCAGTCTGAGAGGAGTTTTGGCCAAGATGCATATTTTACCCTTTCGTCAATGATCTTTATTTTGATCTGACAATATAATTGCAAAATTATTTATATTTTGGTATAATTCTGCTAGGAATTCGAAACATCTATTAGATTTTCTGGCTTGATGTTATTGTAGAAGTTAGTCTCTTGTAACAGGAGTGGATCATATCATTAAATGTTGGCTATTTTGCAGAAACAACAGGAAGTACTCCAAAAGGTTCTGATTCAACAGAAAGTCACCTTCCACCAAACATGTCCATTCCTGTGACTGAGAAGAAAATGAATGAGAGTCAGATGGAGCCAATCATCTCGCTTCCAACAATTGTGAATAATACTAATAATACTGGGTCAGTTGGAATGAGTAATACGGAGAAAGGAAATAATACTGGGTCAATTGGAATCAATAATACTGAGGGAACAAACAGTGGGAGACGACTCCTAGAAGATGACAATTCGAAGAATTCCCAGGAAGGCAGTTCAGATTCTGGAGAGAATAACAATGAAGATGTTCATGCAGCAACTGTGGAAAATGATCAAGGATTAGAAGCAGATGCAGATTCTTCTTTCGAGTTATTCCGTGATAATGAGGAGTTGGCTGATGAATATAGTTATGACTATGATGATTATGTTGATGAAAACTTGTGGGGAGAAGAGGAATGGACTGAAGATCAGCATGAGAAATTAGAAGATTATGTTAATATTGATTCTCATATCTTGTGCACCCCTGTGAGTGTAGATGTTAATCACATTAAAGTTCTTTAATGGATGAACCTTTCTTGATGGATGTGAGTGAGATGTAATAAGGTACTGAGATGCAATTTTATTTTTCTTCTCTCTTCAGGTCATAGCAGATATCGATAATGATGGAGTATCCGAAATGGTTGTAGCTGTTTCATATTTCTTTGATCGCGAGTGAGTTTTCTTAAATGGTTCATATATATGCACTGAAATTTTCTAATTGATACTTTTTTAATGAACTTGAGCTGCATCAAATATTGTTTGTTTTAAAGTCAAACCTATGTTTGTTTTAAAAGTCAAAACCTATCTTGTGTTTGCTTATTATTTATGTGTATGCCTAATGGTTCTGTACAATTGGCAGGTATTATGACAATCCAGAGCATTTGAAAGAACTGGGTGGCATTGATATTGGAAAATATGTCGCTGGTTCTATTGTTGTTTTTAACCTTGATACAAAACAAGTTAAATGGACTAGAGAATTGGATCTAAGTACAGATACTTCAACCTACCGTGCATATATATATTCTTCTCCCACAGTGGTTGATTTGGATGGGGATGGGAATTTGGACATTCTTGTTGGAACTTCTTTTGGCTTGTTCTATGTCCTGGATCATCACGGTAAGATTAATTCTGCTTCTTTTCTCCTGCCCCTTCTGTGATATGTTTCTTTGTCATATTTGCAACTGCTTTAAAGCTAATATAGTCTTACCAATATGCTTTTAATGATTATAGTTCTTTTTATCTGCTACGATGACCTTACTTGTGAATTACTCAAGTTCAAATTTTCACATGTAAATGTTTCTTGGAGATGCATTATTATAGTTGAGACACCATATTCTCATATCATGTTTTGCATCCGTCTTGTACAACTGTTGCTATGTAGCCCTGTTATATTATGCTTTCAATGCATTCTTTGCTCTTACTGCTGTGTCACTATGTTGCATTTTGTATTTTCTGAATCTGAATTTGATTCCTTTTCTTTATTTCTTGTGTTCTTTTTATTTTTGTCCTCAGTTTGAGTAACTTATGATTGCTTTCCTAGTTTGATGGCATTTTGGGAGAATTTAAATTAGTTGGAAGCTGAAGAAAATAAAACTGTTCATTTATCTAAAATACTGGTCTATTTTTCAATGCATTCACTTCATTTTTTAAGAGAGGGACACAGAGTTTTACTGTGGATCATATGGGAAATTCCATTCACAATTTTTGTTTTTTCTCTCTTTCTTTTCTTGAGGTTCTTAATTTGTACACTCTTGGTGTGTACCGATGGTCTCCCCTTTTGGCGCTTTTAGTGATATGGTATCATTTTACTTGCCCAAATAGGGAAAAGGAAAGGGGAAAAAAGGGTTTGCCCATTTTTAGTTGAAGAATTTGTGCGCATGAAATCTAAAGATTAATCTATGCATAACACTTTAAGTTCGCATCTAAAAAGCATTAGAGAGGGCTAATACAAGGAAAACTATTTTTCCCTTTGTTAAACTGTTTCTAATTTCTAATTAAGGCCAAGTGACCAAGAAATATCCTAACATTTGCCATTCCTTTTCTGAGTCGATTTATAATTTGAATCAACAATATCTTTTGTCCCAATTCTAGTCCATTGACTATAATAGTCACCAAATAAATATCAAAGACTGGGTAAAATTGATAAAAATTAAAAGGAAAAGTGTGCAAAGGTAAGATTTTTGGCCATTTTGCCTTCTAATTGTGCGGGCTACTTTTTTCAAATTGTCGGAAATAAATTTTTTGTCCTCATCCAGGAAATATTAGAGAAAAATTTCCTCTTGAAATGGCTGAAATTCAGGGCGCTGTAGTTGCAGCCGATATCAATGATGATGGGAAAATAGAACTAGTGACTACTGATATACACGGAAATGTTGCGGCGTGGACATCACAAGGAAAAGAAATTTGGGAGAGGCATCTCAAGAGTCTTGTTTCCCAGGTCAGTTGCAATTTCAATTCCTCCTGTATTAATGGACTATGGTTTCATTCAATTTATGGCAACTTTAATCGCATGGGACAGCTGATTGTGTTGTGGGTGTTTTGTTGCTTGACCCAAAAAGTGATGTCTTCTTTAGTATCTAAATTCTGGTTTATAAGCATTAGGAACTTATTTCCTGATTTTATTGACATAAGTTGTGGTTTATTAATTGGCGAACTGCTAGTAATAGATGTTATCATTCTTGTTCAGAAACTTAAATTCAGGGCCAGTAAATTTGGTCCGTACTTCTACTAAAGGATTAAATAACTGTAATATGGCAAGTTGATTGCTATCTTTATATTGGTTATTGGTTATAACTGGTGCAGTCGCTGTTCTATGCTTAGAGAGGTTAATTAAATATATTTCCTGCTAGTGGCATAATTGAATATATTTTTATGTTCAAGAAGTTTGTGCTGGATTTGGGAGTAATGGATAATCTACTTAACCTTTTCTTTGTATTGCACAGATTAGATTGGTTTACTCTGTTGACTGGTGTATTGTTGGTCAAATTGTAATGCCCAACTGTGTGTGAATGCTTGTGTATTCAAGAATCCTTGCTCCCTTTTGTATATACACGATTGGTCATCATAACTTTAAAAATTTCAATAGAGTAGGGTGACCTGGCATACATAAATATAGTATTATCATCAGAAAGTGCTCAATGATAGTGATCTAGCCGACATCATCACGTTTCTCAGGGCCCAACTGTAGGTGATGTGGATGGGGATGGCCATACTGATGTTGTAGTTCCAACACTATCAGGGAACATATATGTTCTTAGTGGCAAGGATGGTTCAAATGTTCGGCCATATCCATATAGAACTCATGGAAGGGTGATGAATCAAATTCTTCTTGTTGATTTAAGTAAACGGGGGGAGAAGAGCAAGGGACTCAGTCTCGTGACAACATCGTTTGATGGATACTTGTACCTTATAGATGGGCCCACATCTTGTGCTGATGTTGTTGATATTGGTGAAACTTCGTAAGATATTTATCATTCAGTATGGCAATTCTCCCTTTCATTCATTCTATTTCATAATTTATCTAAATTTTGGATCTTTCCATTGCAGATATAGCATGGTCTTGGCAGACAATGTTGATGGTGGAGATGACCTTGACCTTGTTGTCACAACAATGAATGGAAATGTCTTTTGCTTCTCAACTCCTGTTCCGCATCATCCCCTCAAGGCAGGATGCTTTGAACTTGAGCTCTCATGTATTTCTCATACCGTCACTCACTCTCCTTGTGTTTTAAATATTACTCTTGTGCATTTTCAGGCTTGGAGATCAACTAGTCAGGGAAGAAATAACGTTGCAAACCGTTACAACCGCGAAGGGGTCTATGTTACACCTTCATCAAGAGCTTTTCGGGACGAGGAGGGGAAGCACTTCTGGGTAGAGATTGATATTGTAGATAAATACAGAGTTCCTTCTGGGTCTCAAGCACCTTATAAAGTCACTGTAAGTTGCTCCTCCTCCATGCATGTTACAATTTTCAAACAGAAACCCCAAGAAATGTCTTGCAAGTCTTATTTCCAATTGGAACAATGCAGGCAAGCTTGTTAGTTCCAGGTAATTACCAAGGTGAGAGAACGATAAAGCAAAATCGAACCTTTGATCAACCAGGAAGATATCGCATAAAACTTCCAACAGTTGGAGTAAGGACTACCGGAACTGTGTTGGTCGAAATGGTTGACAAGAATGGGCTTTATTTCTCAGACGAGTTCTCTCTCACATTCCATATGTATTACTATAAACTGCTGAAGTGGCTGCTTGTCCTCCCAATGCTTGGAATGTTTGTTGTGCTAATCATTCTTCGCCCACAAGAGGCCATGCCTTTACCATCATTTTCAAGGAACACTGACCTATGAATATCATTCTGTGTCGACATGTCATGTTTGCTACATTGACTGAAGGTGAATAGATATTTTCCACTGAACTAAGGTCAGAAACTTAAGGTGGCAAAAAACAAAAAAAAGTACTGAACCTCAAGAGAAGTATTCAGTAACTGGACTTCAAATGATCTTTTACAATCCTGAAGATCAAAGATATGTGATTTTTGGACTGTATTTGTATCATACTTGAATTTGAGCAAGTTGATTGAAATTCTTATACCAAAATGCAGAGGGAAAGAAATAAAATTTTCTTTCCAAAATCGGATATTAGTATTGATAATTCGGTCGTAATCTTTTTTGTTATAAGATGAGGCAATAGACATTATCGATGTTTGAAGCCCCCACCCCAAACTATTACAGCGGCTGGCTACTTCTAGTGTTAGGCAATCCCATAACACTGCTGGACGGTTATTCACACATTTTACAACTTTGGTAGAAACAAACAAGCTGGCCATTGGATTCTTAGTATAATGGTTGAGTATTTGTCTTATCTTAAATTTTAATCTTTTTTATCATTTAAAAAAAAATTATGTTTATCTTCATAAATAGTCGTAAAGTACCATTGGACATAACGTTTGTTTATTCGTTCAACTATCTCCAAAATGTTGGAAGTTTTCAATAATTTTATATAACTCTTCATCAGTTTCATTCTTGAATATCCTGAAATGTACTCTATATCACGAGGCTTGACTATACGACTAGGATGATTTTTACGAATAGCATAGATAAGGTAAGCCCAAATTCGATATCTGAGACTGCTTTATGTTGAGACCAGCGTTATGCTTACGCAGGCTTATAACATACTCCTGTGATATAGGTTCAAAAATATTTTTTGAGTTTTCTGGCAATACTGAACATACAGCAAAGCAAATAATGAATCCTTTTCCTGCCTAACCAAAGCATTAAAGCAGGAATGTAGCTCAACTATCTAAATCTTTCATCTCTTCAAGGCTTGTAATTTTGTCACATCCCCCAAATCAACTTTGGGTTTCAGAATGACCTGCCATTCCAAACCAAAGTTAAATCAGACACAATTAGAGCAAAGCATATTACCCACAAGAGTAGACATTATGCTGTTGGGCTAGCAGATTCGTGGTCGATTATCTGATTCGTAGCATAAGTGATTGAGGTCTTACAACTATAAGCACATCCTTTGACAATTAATGTACACCCAAAAAAAAAAAAGGGGGCGAATACTATAAACATGTGATTTCTTTGATTCCACGGCGAGTTTTATCTAATAAATCCTTTCTCTTGCTGAAAAAAAAAATAACAGAAATCTAGAAGTCCAGTCCATTCTCTTATCATTTTGTTCTGCTCAATAATCTTCTAATTTGAAAATGAAACATGTTTACATGGAGAAGAAAGTGAACAAACAAAAGAAATTGAACATCTTGATTTCATTTCATGCACTTGATTATTTGGCCAGAAACAAAAAAAGAAAAATCAAATGACTTGAAAGGCTAAAAGCCTTGCAACACAGGTCTCTTTCCAAGCCTCTTGATCTCTCTATCCATTTGGCCGGTAAGCATCAATCCAAACATCTTATAATCACACAAAAGAGACCAAAATGGATGCCCAAAAGTTGCAGGAATATTCCTTTCCACAAAGAAATGGCTATACCAAGCAAAACCATACCCAAACAAAGGCACAAAGAACAAAAACCACCAATTAAATAAAACAGAGTATAGCAACCAGAGAATACTTGCAAGTGTACCCACAAAATGCCAACGCCTTGTCCATGGTTTTGAGTGTTGCGCCACATAGAAAGGCCAGAAGTCTTCTAAGCTCCTGAAATTCATATCTTCTAAAGAAACCCAAAAATTAAAAACAACCAAACTCTGTCGATTTATAGCTCGATCAAGCAAAATACTATCTGGGTTTTGTTTGGATAGCGTGAAAGATAGGGATTTGAGGGTTATCAGATTATCGGTAGGCTTCAAAAGAAAAAATTCCAACAATAATTGGAAACAGAACTGCCAGAGATTCTGTGGCTAGGGTTGACTGTAAATTTTGGAGCGAGAAAAAATTTGAAGGTGAGATTGGTTAGATTGGATTGTTTGAAGTGTAGAGCAGTCGCTGTTTTGGATGTAGTTGAACAATGAAGATCCAACAATAAGTAAACATAAGGTGAATAGTAGCTGTCTTCTTTTTGTGGAGAAATCAAAGTAGGTTTCAAGAATTACTGTTATTAATAATTAAATCATTTTGTGAGAGTATTTAATTATACTGATTTATTTATTATTAAACTTTGAAATTCTCTGCTTATTTTTCTAGAGCAATTTCAAATTCCGACACTATGGCTAAGAAAAACAAATACACATGAACACCCTCTTTGAAATAATATAAACATATAAATTCTATAATTTTTTAAATATAATATTTTTCTTATTATTAGTGTAAATTCTTTAAAAATAGCAATATAATATGGGATAAGATATAATTTTATCATACTATTTAGTTTTAAGAGCACATTCACTCTTAATATTTTTCGAAATATAATTTTGACCCTAACATTATTAAAATATATAATTCCAACCGTTTTAACCGTTAATTTCTTTTCCTAAGCCCCACAAATATTAAAAAGTAATTAGTAAATTATAATTTAGTTCTTAAAATTTTATTTATTTATAAAAAAATATTTTTTAAAATTAAATATATAAAAAATAAAATAAATTAATAACTAAATAAAAATTAATTATATTATTTAATTAAAATTAAAATAAATATTATTTTTAATTTAAAATTACTTTTTATTAAATTAAAATAATTAATTTTTATTTAACTATTTATTTTTCTAAAATTAAAATAAATAAAATTATTTTTTAATTATTTAATTTATTTTCTTATTTTTATAAAATTTGAAAATTATTTTTATATATTTAAT